>JABFQC010006367.1:0-10829 GCA_022817085.1 Psilanteris sp. ZL-2020 | reverse complement strand
TAAATATATTCATAAGTTTTGAATTTTAATAGAAGTTTTTTTTAATTTAAGTTTTGAGTTTGGATTTAAATATATTCTTTTAATAAATGTTTTTATTAATAACTGTTTTTATTTAATTTTTAATATTTAAGCATTTTATAATATATAATAATAAAAAATACCAATTGAATTTATGTGACGATAGTTTTGGTTATAATTCAAAATCAATATTACTACAGAATTTAAGCATAATACATGGAGAATAATGTTTAGCTGTAACTAATAAACATTGTTTCGAGTTAGATAAATGTTTGGTTAATTCAGTAAAACATTTATTTAAAACATATGTTTATTTATTTATTACAATAAAATATT
The DNA here is from genome assembly GCA_022817085.1 of Psilanteris sp. ZL-2020. Classification (NCBI taxonomy): domain Eukaryota; kingdom Metazoa; phylum Arthropoda; class Insecta; order Hymenoptera; family Scelionidae; genus Psilanteris; species Psilanteris sp. ZL-2020. The sequence continues at coordinate 10,475 of JABFQC010006367.1, read as the reverse complement.
GTCTCCGTGTACGCGTATAATTTTTTTTTTTTTGAATAATAACATTATATCATCATCGATTAGATAATGATTGATACTCTAAATAGAATAAGAAAATTCTTGAAGAAACATATTCTTGTTGGAACATATTTTCACGACTTTTCTTAAACTAAACATATAACTATACAAATCAATTTACACGATGTATATATGCCATGACATGTTAAATAAACACTAAATTTTATAAAAGATTCGATAAATAATTACAGAAGTTTGAATTTTTTTTATTTTGTAATTGAGTAAAATATCATTTTGTATATCATGTATTATCATATATATTATGTTAGTTTAATAAAATATTTTCTTAAATAAAATAACTTTATGAAGGTTTTCTAGTTATTAAATATACTAGATTTATTTATATGTAAAAGAAGAAAATAAAATTTATAAAAATACACCGCTGAGTATAAATTTTAGACGCAAATAATTTTCACGTACCATAATTCCATTGTGTAATTAACTTCCATTGTTTAATTAACTTCCATAGGTAAGTTCAAAAATAAACGTTTTTTAAATAAATTCATGCATTATAATTGAAATGTAAAATCTACTTTTTTATAAAAAGATCATGTATGAGAATATTAATGTTTATTGGTTATTATATTTTTTATTTGCGTAAGATTATTAAACATTTAAAATAATGTTTAAATAATTAAATGTTTATTTATATGAATAAATATATATACAAAAAGGTTAGGATTATTAATCGAATAAAAATTAAATTAATGCGAATTAGAGCATTTATCTGGAATTGATTTAAAATTAATATAATCAAATAAAGAAGAGAAAATACATTTTGTGAGTTTATCATTAACAACTCAAGATACTTCAACCGTGTTAATTGTATTTTGCGTGATAATTATCGATTTGCTGATTATGCATTCGTAAATGAAAATACAGAGTGGAAATTGCGAAGATACAACTTTGCTTACGCGCATACAGCGTGTTATCTTTCGTTATATTTTTCTTTACCGCTCATTCGAGTCATCCACGTAACACTATAGGGGCCTTGGCAAAGTTGCCTGAGGATAATTTATACAGGTTTGGTAGAAAGCAGAGCTGCATTGGCACAACGCCAAAATCGTAGTTCGACTGCATATGAGTTATAACAATACACGAGACTAAGTGTTTTGTACCGCGAAAAGTTACTTCGCTCCAGTACGAACAATGATTGGATTATTCAAATTACGAACTCGATCAACGAACATAGTGAACATAAAAAACGGCTACTTTAAATTATAAGCGTCGAGTAAATTACAATTTTACATTTTCCGACATAGATTTATTTGCACGTATTTCAATTTAGTATATTTTTTTGTTCGCACTTTTTTTAATACCAGTCAATTGACCCGTTTTAATATGTTACATTGAATTCTTTTTCAGTAAAGCTTTTTATATATATTGAATTTTTTTTAATTTTATTTAACATACGCAATTAAATAATATTAACATAAGTGAATAAATATAATGCAATAAAATTATAAAAATAATTTGTATGCAGTAAAAAAATCTAATGTAAACGTCCCCCTCCCAACACCCTTCAAAAATCTAGCTAAATTTGAGGGGTCCTCAAATTTGTTTATTTGTTTATTTGTTTATTAAAGGGTCCTAAGGGCCCCTTATGGATCTGTCCTCAAAAGTCTCATTATATATCAGCGTCGATTTGAGGATAAGCCTCTAAACTACCAAAATATATCAATCTTAAATTTCGACAACGGGTATTAAAAGTATAAAATACTGCACTGAGATCTCTAGGACCTCGAATTTATGGTATGGCTACATTTTTAATGGGAGAGGTTGGAAACAGAGGACTCCCGCATTAGAGTTCAGAGGGCGGCCGAAAGCCGCCAGAGGGAGCTTTTCCCTGTTTACTCAAAAAACAAATTACCACACTCGTATAGTTATGCAGCCCCAAAGTGGGGTCTCACCAAAAATAATAGATGGACATGCATGCAATTATATATAAAATTTTCTTACTTTTTATCTTATACTTTATTTGTAATAATTACTACATTTATTTCCGTTATCGTGTAAATAAAACTGATGCTATAATTAAAATATAATAAATCTTTCTGGATGATCGTTTGTATAATACAATTATTTTGTAATCTGTACTCAGTTATCTATATTTAAGTATACTCATTCATCTCACATATTGTCATCATAAGTAATAACTTACACTAATCTAAATTAAGTCATTTTTACTAATTAACTATGTATAATAATTTGTTTCATTAGTCCTCTTATGATAACTAATTTAATGTATAGTATATCCATTATATAAGTTTATATATTCTTTAGTAACATGTTATTGTGGCTAATAATCAATTCCTTTCATTCATATGGTTTAGAAGAATCATAACCCAAGTAGAAATTTCTGAAGTAACTCGCGAGTTACTAGACATTTTATATACAAATTCTCTAGTAACTCACGAGATACTAGACAAATTTCTACTAAGGAAGGTAAATTTAAAAATCAAATAAAAATATTAACGTCATCAATTACAATATCATACAAAAATTCAAATCAATTAAAATTAATCATATCTTCAATAATTATAAAACGTCGATAATTAATATTTTACTATTTTTAAAAAATACCATAAATATAATATAAAAATTAATTAAATAGGCATTATATAAATGAAAAATTATCCTAAATAAATATGGTATTGATTCCATTACAATCAATTTTTACGAATGGCATATATGACAATTAGTAATTATAAATAACATTATAAATATAGATGCTTACAATAAAAAAATTACGTGGTTATATCCTTATATATGATTATTGGTTTTCTCATACAAGATATATTTCACTAAATACAATAATTGCTAATGATTTAATCATAACTATATTGTATTCAATGTTGTATTAAGTACTAACTGATATTTATTATATTATAATTATATAAGTTTTTAGTAATTTTTAAGGAAACATTTTAATAATTTAAATAAATACTCTTTATGTAGCTTTAAATTTAATAAATCACAAGGATTAAGAATATTAAATTATATATAATATGTTAGTAGACAAATTTAAAATTTAAATAAAAATATATATTATTTATAACCAAATTATATATCTAATGCGAACATTTCGCATCATATGTTTTATATGTAAATATTTATATATATTTATTAATAAATAATAATTATTATTTCAATAGCTATCGTAGAAAATTACCTATAATAATAAAAAAGTAACCAATTTATCTATACTTTATATATATATCTTATATATTTCGAATTTCCATTTATAAAAATGTATAAAAAATGTTTGCATAATGTATTATATATGCATTAGCAAATACTAATAATTTTATCTCATTAATAGCAAATTTAACAAAAATTAAAATATTAATTTTTCGGTACAATTAAATTATACAGAAAAGACACTAATGTTGAACAGACAATGATGAGCCATATATCTCAAATGCTTCACGCAACATCTAAAGTTTAGGCATCCTTCTAAACATTCTAACTTCTCGACGTGGCAGAACTATTCTGCAACTTAGTTTCCAATATCATCCGATCTGTATCCAATAGTATTTCACTCGAGAAATGTGTCGAAACAAAGTGTTACTGGCCGTGGATATTCCGAACACAATTGTTCAAAGAACAACAGCTGATCATGACTAGGCGTTGACAATATGAAAATAAATTTTTCGTAATCAGTGTTTATTATATTTTGGTGCATCACAGTAAAGTACTTTTAATTTGTTTTTATCATTTATAATACAGTTTACTTAATTTAATAAATAATGTTTATATTTTCGTATATTTTTTATATAAATTAAGAATGGGTTTTGAAAATATGCTTGATATTTAAATGATCATTCATTTGTAAAGTTTTTTAAGGAACTCAAAATAAAAGACATTGATAACACGTTCTATTATACATTTGAAATTTGTATTCATATCGTGTGTTTTAAAGTGTAACCTTTAAGGGTAGTCATTGAAAAATATATATTTCCACCATTTTGTTGTCAAAATCATCCGTCGTTTAGACTAATTTTTAATCCCACCAAACATATTTAAAACTGAAAGGGTCAAAACTTTCGGGATTCAAAGACTAGACAACTTTTATTATGGCAAGCAAGCGGAATTGTTAACCTTTTACATGACGAATTATCTGGACTGGTTGTACATCAAATAACTAATTATCGATGTAATGTATATCGAATGCTAATGTTGATGGTTCTTAAAAAAAAACTCCTTCGTTAGGCAACATATGAAATTGATTGAAAGAACAGTTTAAATACATGTCAAACATTAAATGAGAATAACTTTATCAATACTTATAATGTATTATGTTGATTTTTTCTGTAAAAACATTAATTACACATGTACAAACTTTCAGATGCTATAAACAGAAAATCGTTAAAATTCGTTTTTAATGTATAAGTTTAACTAATGATACGATGTACTAAATACGATGCTGGGGCCCTTAGGACCTCGAATTTATGGTTCGGCTACATTTTTAAAGGGGGAGCTTGAGGGCAGAGCCCTTCCACATCCTTTTGTGAGGATGGCCGAAAGATGCCCGATGTGCTCCACCATATTTTCTCCGCTAAAATGATTTTGCACACTCGTAACTAGGTGCCCAAATGAGATTTGTCCTCAAAGGTGGCGGAGATATCTATTTATATAAATGGACAATTTTACGTTTAAAAAAAAGTAAAATATTAAAAAGTAGATGTAAAAGGTTGGTAAAAATAAGAAAACAACAAAATCTATCAAAATTACCTTCAAAGGTTTAAAAAAAAAGTTTACCTTCAAAAAAGTCAAAGGTTTAAACCTTGAGATAAATGTTAGTGTCATTTTATTCAAATTTAGTACAAGCTTGGAACAAATTGACATAATAATAATAATAAGTTTGGTTTGTGTATATATTTTTTCATCTGAACATGCTTATTCCAACTTCATCTCAAGGTTAGCGTGAAGGTTGTGCCATAGTAAAGTATGGACCAAGCTTGGCCCGTTTTAGTTTAAAGATTGACCATGATTAATTGCCATACATTGGCCAATCTTTGACCAGCTCTGGGCCAAACTTAGGCCGCTTATTTTTTTTACGCGGGATGTCTACTATACTACTATTAAAATATATCTTTAAATGTATCAACGACATGGATGTAGGTATAGCAGCAGTGGACGAAGAAAAGGACATTATTACATTATTATTATTAATTAGACATTAAATAGATGGATGACTGTTCTATAAAAGCTTTAATAAATAATATTCTGTCAAAGATTTATCATATATATATTGAAATATATTAATAAGATATGTTGAAAATATATGTATGTGTTTATGTAAATTAATTTTTTATTAATTTTATTATTTTTACCTCATTTGACCAAAGCTTGGCCCAAGCTTGGCCCTTACTTCAGTCGAAGTTTGAGGGCCAAGTTTATGCCAAAGTAAATTAGCGTTTCGTTTCAGAAATTGATCAACATTGGTTGCGAAACATACCTATCTTTGACAACTCTGGGCTAAACTTAGGCCGTTTATCATTTTATACAAAGTAAAAGCTTTAAATGAACAAACTACAAGGTTCACTTTTTCTTAATCGTGTGTAATAATGATCAATTAATCATATGTTATTGTTGTTCAAAAGTATTAGTCATAGGAATATATTTTGTCGATCCAAAAAATTAAAAAAACACGGTTTATTTAATTTTATATTACACAATTGAAAATTATATTTAATAATATTATATATTCATTTGGTTTTATAAAATGGGATACGTTTTATTATGAAATTTCAACTTTTTTAACATTTGATATATGTGAAAAATTTGCAACAGTTTTCATTATAATTCTCATCTATACTCTTCATATTTATAATTAAACAATTTTAATAGATGAATAAATAATATTTATATTTTTATAAGGAGGTTATTTTTTATATTTAAACATATATATATATATATATATTATAGTGATATAAATTGCATAGATGTTTAATTAATAAATATGAAAATAATGTGTTTACAATTTATAATATATTAATTAAAATGATTTTTTATTATAATTATTTATTAATACTTTTTCAATTTGAACATCAATTAGGAAATACTGTAGAATATTATATAATTCTTTTTATCTTGTTGATACCAGATAAAATACATTAACAATTCGTATCAATTTCAATCCAAATAGTCAGCAATGTATATCTATTATGCAAATCACATGCTAGGTGGTTTTATAGGATTTACATTTTATACTTGTTCGATTCTGAAAATTTGGTCTGGCATAATTTGGCAATTTTAAAAAACAATTGAATTGATTCCATGGTTTTCGATTCTACTTGATTTCATACGACGTGTTTGAATAAACTCGCGATAAAATAAGCAGCCTGTTGTACGTTGGAATCGAAAAGCGAATGTCGTGGTTTGCTGTACGAAATCGCCATTGGTCGCTGAAGGCGGAAAGATAAACCACTCCGGAAACCCGTTTGCTACTTCCGTTAAAAGACATTATCGCTTTCCGACTGCTACATCGTTTCCGCTGGGTGTTCCCTTTTTTCCATCTGCGTGCCTTTCGTGAAATAGGAAAATACATTAGGAAAGCATTAGGAAACTTGAAAATAGAAGTTTCGGCAAGAAACTTTTCTTTCATTTGTTAGAATGGGCTTTGGTGGTGAACTTACGGTAAATAGTAAAATAATTTGTTGAGCCAGGGACAAAAACTGAGGAAAATAAAGAATGATCTTCAAAATAAACAATACAAAAATTAAAATAGGAAAAAGCAGACCCCCATTAGGTAGTGAGTTTAGAATTTACATTTAGAACTGTTAGCTATAATGAGGATTTTAGCATTTATGCTTCTTAATTACCATTTTTACTTAAGATACCAGTTTTGTTCTATTTTAAGTGTAATTATTTGTATTTCTTTATTTAAAAATATATACATTTTATACGTTCTCTAATCCGAAAAAATTGAATTCTATTATATGAATAGTGAGATATCATGGATGCTGATTGGTTAAAACCACTGAATGTAGCAATATGATTGGTTAAGAAGATTATTATATTATAAATAATAAAAGTATACAATATCATATAGTTTCAGTTACAATTTTGATTGTTTCTGCTACAATATGATTTTCTCAGTAATATTCATTCTCTTAGTTATTATCAAATATCTAATTATTTGTCTTTTATTATTATGCAAAATATACGCTAATTTCATACATGTATATAAAATGGATTTAATATTAATAAATACCAGTAGCAAGTAATTAATATTTTTAATTAATATATACAGAATGGAACGAATATTATTCAATTTAATTGGAAAATCGTTTTCCATTGGTTCCGTTATAGTTAGTTATGGTTTAATTTGTATAAAACCAAAATTATACTAGTACAGGCATACCGCAACCACTAAACGTTGCGTAGAGTTTGATGCTCTCACATAAATGTTATTAGATTGGGTTGTTGAATTACACTTAGGCAAATTAAATATCACAAATCATTCTAATCTATAATATAATGGTAGCAACTCATTGTGACATTTATCTTTTCTGCGTTAGACTACTGATAGAGAAGTAATACAGACATAAAAAACCAAAATAATTAATCTTTCATACATAACACAAGTGTTTGAAATTTATTTGTTTTAAAAAACGAATTCTTTTAAAGTATAAGAATTTAATTTCACATCTTCAAGCTTATTTTCGAATTAAGCATATAATTATATATATACAAAAATTTAATTTTAATTTAGCTATGGTAACGTCTATACAATGATTCACTATATATGATTATAGATATTGATTTTTAATCATTTTAAGTCATTGATATTTTATAATAAACCTTTTTTTATAATAAATAATTGTTTCAAATGTAAATGAGTAATAAATTTAAAAACTGTCAAATCAAAAATGGAATATACATAAGGGCGAGTATTTATTATATGGTTTTTATAATATATCATGTCAAATTATGTAACTATTATTTAAATTTAATTTGTTTAGTCATTTTAAATATTTTGGATTATGTATGTGGTGTTGGTCGTTTAATAATGACATCGTTTCTGAATTTCAAACCGACTATACTGATGTACATGATCAGATTATCATAGGATAATCACATGAACGATATTTTGGCCAATGTATACAGGCAGTTCTTCGATACATCGTACTTATGGTAGGAATCTATGAGTTTTGCGGCGTATTTTATGTTACGGGTGCATAAACATAATAAATTACGAATTATAGAAAATTATTAATTCAAGTTATTTTAGAGAATGCTCTTAAATAATGTCGGATTTACAAAATTAATCATTATTTATTACACAGAGAAAAATAAACCTGAAATTTTACTATAAATAAAACAAAACTGGACGTATACTTCCAAAACTTAAATATATCGTTGAAATTATCGAAAAAATATAGTATAAACATAATACAATATAATATAAATACAAAGAAAATATTATATTTATGCTAAATTTTACAATAATTTTGTTTTAAAAGTATAAGTCCAGTTTCGTTTATTTTGTAATACAATTTCAGTTATATTTTTCTTCATGTAGATTATTAGTACACACTTTTAACATTTCTGGTATACATATATTTATGTTTAACATTATGATTAATGTTAATTTAATTTATTATCTAAAACAAGTATAGGTATATGCCAATATTAGCAAAATTTAAAATAGTATTAAAATAATATACACTATACCATAATGAAAACTTTTTTTATTTATATAGTAAAATGTGTTATATGATATAATAAAACTAGAAGGAATTTTGAAACACTTTTGCTATATCATATAATTAATATTGTTTTAATGGGTTATAATAATTTTTTAAATATTCTTCAAGATATCATTCAAACGCCAGAAGTTATGGTAATTTTTAAAATATTTTTTTCTTCGTATAGATTTTTGTATTAAATCTCCAACCGAATTAAGATACAATATCGTGTTGACTACTAGTACAGTATCTCAAAGATAAAAAATTGGACATTTATAATGCAATATTTTATATTGTGTATAGCGTGAAATGATATTTATGATAAGAATAATGTTATATAATTTTATTACTATGTTATCTACTTATGTAATAAATGTTGTTACATAATTTACTATATTTTTTATTTCTTATTATTTAACTGAATAATGTATTTATTGTTTTTGAAAAGAACATTTTATTCGTGTCATGACATATCCCAAAATAGTCGTAAGTCATTTTCAAAGTTTCGTGTCATTTTCATTTCCATAATTTACACAGAATTATAATTAGTATGTATGAATATAATTACACTATTTAATAATTTAATTTTATAAACAATATATATTTTTATAGCAATAATTGACAACTAATAATGTCACGGAGATTATGAATATTATTAAATTAATATGTTTGTAGAGAAATTTAAAACTTAAATAAAAATAAAGTAAATATATATTATTTATAACCAAACTATATATTTGATGCAAATATCTATTTACACATCACGAATATCTATATATTTACAATTATCTATTAATTTTAAACTCAATTATGCACATATTCTTACACGGAAAGAAAAAATTAAGAACTAATATAAATACTGTGAAATTTTTCTAAAATATATAAAGGAATTCGACCCCAGAAAATAAAATATGTAACGTGTACTTTTCTTTTTAGGAAAATTTTATTCTTTTAAATTACAATATTGCAGATATTTTTGGCAACAATTTTTTTGTAATTTTTGTGTGAAATTTACTTAAAAAATAAATAGAAATTAAATTAGAATTTTTTCATTCAATTTTCAATAATTAGTTCTTCATATTGTCTATATATATATAAATGTATATTTAGACATTCAAAAATCTGTCGTTTTGGCATTTTTGTATATATATTTGATTTTATTTGAATTATATGCAAGAAACTTATTTCGAAAAGTTGCAGTAATGAAGATTCGAACCCCATAAAAATCAGATCTATAATCAAAACATGTAACTATTGAGATAGTAGTATATTTATCAGCATATACTGTTTATATAAATTTAAATAGTTTTATGGACCCTTTAACCTATTATTATAGTTCATTAAGTACTTTTTCCTCAAAAAATTAGTAAATAAAGTCACAATAAGATTAAACAATTTTTTAGAAAAAATTTCTGCTTTTTTAAGTAATATATTAAAATTGATATATCAAAATTGTTCATATAATCTATGTAATTCTTTCTTTATGTATTCTTAATAAGTTCTCCATTTTGTTTAAAATATCAAAATGGTCTTCTGGGGTTGGATTCCTAATTTTCTTAGTAATTTATCGTGAATATTTTTTTGCGTGTATGTACTGTAACCTGTCACCCGAGACAGGTTATGTGATCCGCGAATAAACACGTGAATCGGTAAACTGACCGATTCACGTGTCGCCGGTAAGAGGTCACGGCCGAGCGCCGCGCGATGGCGTGTCGATGACCG
>JABFQC010006366.1:0-10832 GCA_022817085.1 Psilanteris sp. ZL-2020 | reverse complement strand
GTTATATTATTTGTTTAGGCTTATGTTATTTGTAAAAATATTTATCAATAAAGGTAACATAAAAATATAAACTTCTGATTTATTATTTAGTGTTCTTACTACGTAAATGTTATAAATATATAAGTTTATAAAGTACAATAGTATATTCTAATGTTTTTAATATAAAATGAATAATGTATTTAAAATGGTTATTTTATATGCATAAAATTCCAAATATTGAAATTCGCCTGATCTTGAACATGTATTTAATTTTAATGTTTAATGAGGATGAATTTTATTTAAAGAGCAATAATGTTTTATAAAATAATATTAATAATTTTATATTTCAATTTGAAAATGATTTTTTTAAAAATTACTTTTATTTATTATATTAATATTCATCTTTTGAAACTTTATGTACGTTAGTTTTGTAATATTTAAATAATGTAATTTTGTACTTATGTTTGTTGTATAATACAACACAAGTAATAATTACTTAATAAAAAATAGTGTCTTATACATAAGTATGTCAATATAATGTTTACATTAAGAAAGAATTGAACAACTTAATATGAAAGACAGTGTTAATAATATTTAGATACTACACCCTTTTATTGTGAAGGGAAGTATCATTTTGTTGATTTCAGTATTTACATCCATCAATCCATTCGGAAGGGTTCCGACATAGAAATAAATAATATTTCTAAATTAATGGTTCTTCGTTGTGGATCTTCGTTGATAATAGTAGGAATCTAGGAATCAATCAATCATTTATATACCGCTTCTCAATTTATTTAAAAGTCTTATACGCCTAGTGACATCTATCATTTTGTCAGGCATTCATAACAAGAATAACTGATTTATTAATAATTAATTCCAAATTTCTGATTGTTTGTCGGCTATTTGATCATTTCGTTATTTTATAAATTAATGTCGATATTATATAAGTAAGATGATATATTAGTTTTTTTATTAATATTACAATATTAAATTAATCAATTTTTTAAATATAATTTTTACATTTATTTTGGTTACATTTTAGTATATAACAATCATTAAATTTAAAATCAGTTATATAATTAATCAATTAAATATTTCTCTTTACGGCATGCAGTCTTTTATACCTTTTTAAGATATGAATTCTGAATAATAGTTTCTTCAATTAGATGTTTGATTTAAAATTATAATTTTTGCATTTAGGTATTAAACCATGATAGGGATTTTAACTTTTCCTTAATTTCGTTGGCCCCCCGTTTTTTTGCCACCTTGAAAACGAGTTGTGTTCCCACACGTTAACAATTAAATATAAATATTCATTTTTCTTATGAAATAACATTCTTGTAACATGAGAAAATATCCTGAATGAATATCAAATAATAATTATTATAATTAACAAGAATATATCAAAATCTGCAATTTCTGGCAAAATGGTAAACAGAACCGCCTTAAGGTCAATTTTCACGAATATGAAAAATATGTTTTTTAATTCTCGTTGTTTATTCTAATTATAGATATATGTATATGTTCAACTGTAAATACCGGATTTATAAATGAAGATAAGTTTATAATACTACACTATTGTAATTATCTTTATGACGTACGTATATATGAATTATAAAAATTAGTGACAATAGCAAAATTATCTATAGGATATTATTAAATTGATTTTTTTAGCATTATACTTTGAAAATGTATATTAACGTAAAAGTGAAGTAATAAATATTTATTTATGAAAACGAGTATAAAATTAAAACATATTTTTTAGAACGCTGTACAAGTTGTTATTTATTTTAACACAAAAATTGTAATTTTTCACATAATAAAAATATATTTTATACTGAATATGCGTTAATTTTTCTTACTTTAGATCAGTATGTTTTAAGTGTGTATTAAAATATAAATGTTAGGGGATATATTATCAATATTTTTATTTTTTTACTATATTATATATATTTATTAATAATGAAACATTTTCTTTGGATTATTTTAATAACTATTATTTGTTAATATGAAATTAATTATATAAATTCAATTTTTACATTACATATATGCTTATAAAAATGATGTGGCTGAAGTATACAAAATTTTAAATCGCGATTGCGTCTGAGCCAATGAACCAAATTGGCTGAAAATAAGTTTCCAGATTCCAGTGTAGAGTAAGCAATACTCTACCCAGTGGCGTATCACGCTACTTCGCCTCCCCCCCCCCCTTTCCGGAAAACAAGTGTGAAAAGTTTTTTGAATCGCGAATGCGTAGACTGGGTAGAGTATTGCTTACTCTACACACCATGCTCTACACTGGAAACTTATTTTCAGCCAAATCGGTCCATTGGCTCGGACGCATTTGCGATTAAAAAAAAACTTCCTACTTTTTCTCCGGGAAGGGGAGGGCGGGCAAAGTACCGCGGTACGCCACTGGGTAGAGTATAGCTTATTCTACACTGGAAACTTATTTTCAGCCAAATCGGTCCATTTGCTCGGACGCATTCGCAATTCAAATTTTTTTATTATATTCGAGTCAAGCTCGAGCTGTACTTCAGCCACATTAAAGATGAGCAATTTAACCCAAAGGTACATAATATCTTATTAAACAATGTATATTCATATATTAAATATTCATAAAACATATTAATTAGTAAATTTTATTTGTAAATTATATTTATATAATATTTCCATTACATATTGATTTAAAATGTTGTCAGTGATGTTTGAAAAACTCTTTTTCATGGTTATATATATGTTAAACTAATTTTTTTCAGATGACTGACTTAACTTTAGTATCTTGTAATAAAATTTTTGGTGGTTGGCAAAAGGTTTACTCTCATGAAAGGTAATAACAACAGGAAATAATATTATAATCATATATGTACACTTAAAAAATGTACTTAAATAATTATTAACTTTATAATATTGTAGCTCTTTATTAAAATGTCGCATGAATTTTGGTATTTATCTACCACCACAAGTAGATATTAATGATGAAGGCAAAAAAACTGATAAAACTTTACCAGTTATATATTGGTTATCCGGTCTAACATGTACAGAGGCCAATTTTATACAAAAAGCTGGATCACAAAAATATGCATCACAATATGGAGTTATTATCGTTGCTCCTGATACTAGTCCACGTGGACTAAATATTCCAGGCGAAGATGATGCTTGGGATTTTGGAACAGGAGCTGGATTTTATATTGATGCAACTGAAGACCCATGGAAAGAAAACTACAAAATGTATAGTTATATTACTAAAGAATTACGTAAAGTTATACAAGACAATTTTCCAGTAATTCCAGACAAGCAATCTATAATGGGTCATAGGTATATGAATATTGCTAATTTTGAAATAAATTATCTTATAATAAATGATAAATGAAATTTTTAATTTTTATGGAAATGTTTTTGTAAACATTTTGTATTTGGTTGTATAATATGTATTATATATTACATAATTAAATAAAAATTAAATACAATTTACTCTAAATATTTTCTTATAATTTTTTGTATCAAATCAGTAAAAGTTTGTATTATTATTTATTTTATATCAATTAATAAGATTTAGAATTTCTAAAGAGCTCATTTAGAAAATCCTTTTGTTATATTTAATCACAATATAATATATTAACTGTTATTGGTATTCCTAGATTATATATATTTAGACAAACCTTGAATATATTAATTAATAAGTAATATTAAAAAAATATTAAATATTTTTTGATTTTTTAGTATGGGTGGACATGGGGCATTAATATGTGCTTTAAAAAATCCAGGATTATATAAATCTGTTTCTGCTTTAGCTCCAATTGCAAATCCAATGAATTGTGCTTGGGGAAAAAAAGCATTTTATGGATACTTAGGTGGTAAAGAGGGATCAAACCATTGGAAAGATTGGGATTCAACTGAACTTGTTAAAACTTATAATGGACCACCTTTAGATATTTTGATAGATCAGGTTTGTAAAATAAATTATTTGAAGTTATGAATAAATAATTACACATCCATAAAATTAATAAATTAAATTCAATAAATTTATATATATCATATTATTGTTATATGTATATATCATATTCATTACCATATTTATAATCAGAAAACAAATAATATATTATATCTTATATTAGAAATAATATTACAGTTAATAAATACCATTCATATTTTAAAATGAGGATTTTAATGACAAATTAAAATTGACATGAGATATCATTAGAAAACATGTAAATTCTGTTTATCAGACCTATACCTTTAAATTTTAAATCGTTCTTTTTCAATTAAACAAAATGTAAAAATATTTTCATACAAATATATTTTTATATATATATATTTTTAAATTTATTTAAATAATAAATAAGTTTAAATTAAATTTAAACATGTATAGTCAACCAATAATTAGTAAAATTATTAAATATGGTTTAATTAAATAAATAATTTTAAACGAATAATGTATAGTATCATGTATACATGTTTTTAATTTGAAATTATCAAAACATAGTACATTATTATGTTATTAAATGTGTGTATCTAAATTTTTATCAATAAATTATAACTGACCGTTCAAATTAACTCAAACTGTAACTGAATTACAATTTTTTCAAACTAAAATTTTGTTTAAACCAATTTAAAGCAGTTAAAAAATTGAAAAGTTTTAGTTTTTGTATTATATATCTTTGAGTTTTTAAAATATATTGACTAATATTAATTGTAATTTGTAAAATATATAAATTGCAATCAAAGGTTAATAACTGTTTGGAACAGTTAAGTTAAACATAAATTTAATTTTGTAAAATAAAATGATATTCATCAAAATTATAATAATTTGTTTAAACAACTTAAAAATTCATTAATCATAATCTTATAATACAATATTGTAAATATAGTATTTTTGTATAGTATATATAATTAACCCTTCATTGCTGTTGCCACTTTTGGAAAGTAACGCTATTTTCTATTAATAAAGGACATACAATTCTATTCAAATAAATCTACTTTTTCAACAAAAAATATCACGAGTATACTGCACTGTGAGGATGGCCTCAAAATTCGCATGGATTATGTATTAAAAGTTGTTATATTTTAACATTTATTTTATTAATTACTAGTATTTAAAAATATATTTTACATTTTCAAAATGCTTAAAATGAAGATGCTGAAAATCGAATCTATAAATATTTTATTAAAACTTTATATTAAAATTAAGGATTAAATAACAATATTAATACATTAACGAAATAATTTCATGTTTTTAATCATTTAAAAGAAAGAAAACAAATATGTTAAGACAAATAATTATATACATTTTAAACAATAATGTTTTAACATTTTAGTTAAAATCAACAAAATATTTTTAAATGGATTTATTATAAATTCATGATTTATAATATTAAATAATTTATTATTTTATACATATTTATTTATTTTTAGGGTAAAGAAGATAGTTTTATAAAAGAGTTGTTGCCAGAGAATTTAATAGCTGCTTCAAAAGATGCTGGAATGCAAATAGTACTTAGAATGCAAGAAGGATATGATCATAGCTATTTTTTCATAGCTACCTTTATTGAAGAACATATTAAACATCATGTCAAATACCTTCAATATTAAAAAAAATTAAAACAAATTACATACTAATCTAAATTTATAACTCAATGTAATTTATATAGACATAAATGACTAAGGATTATTTTAAATAACTATGATTGTATAGTCTGGGTAATTTTATTAATAAATATTTATATTAATAATTCAATATATTTTGCATATGTATATATTAACAAATTTAATATTTTTAAACTCAAATAGGAAAATTTATTTACATTCAAACTGTAACGCTTATTTTAAAACTAAAAATAAAATTATCATTTGAATTTATATTGTTTTAAGGTGAAATAGAACTCTTCTTGAAATGGAGTTAGGGTGTTATTAATTTGAACAATTTAATTAATTAAATTAAAGTATGAATTATTTTTCAGACAATTATTTCTACATGGGAGAATCATATTCTCATATAAACACTTTATATGCAATACTTTTATTATAAGTTTTTACCATATTTTTTTTCATCTCAAAATGCAGCAACAATTTTAATCCATAATATATTGTAAATAAGTAATTTCCATTACAAATGTTTTTTTCCTACAGTGATAAAATCTTCGAATTCCATTATTATAATATATATTTATTTATAAATGTTCTAATTATAAAAACCCTAATTTATTAATAAATGGTTTCTATTTCAACTTAAAGGGAATGTTTGGTATAAGAGATTATTGCCACCTAATACAATGTGTTCAGATCTTATTAGCAGACTCTCAGATTATTATATCACTGGATTCAAGAGTTAAAACTTCTGGATGCGGAGAAGATAAATCTAAAAAACTTGATGAATTGTAAATATTTTATAATTAAAACATTTTAATTGAAAATACAAACAAAATATAATGAACTCTGAAATCTTAAAAAATACAATTATTTTTAATTTCTTATTTTGTCCCAAAGTTGTATAATAGGTTCTCTTTTTCGCCAAATATTTGCATTACCCCATTCATGCCAAAATCTATAAATAAAATGATAGTATTTAGTAATGTAGTGTTTTTAAAATATATATATATTTATTTTATATTATTAATTTATTAAAAGAATTACTAATACTTACATTCCTATTAAAGCACCACCCAAATGAGCGGCATGGTCAAATACTTTCCAACCAAATAAACATCCAGCTAAATCAACACTCATTACTGCTTTAAGTGCCTGAAATTTTTTTCATTTTCATAAAATTGGTTATACTTAAAAAAATTGTATTTGCAAATTTGTGTATTTATATTAATATTAAATAATAAAAAGCTATATATTTTTATTTTAATTTATTTAAATTTTCAAATAATTTTAATCATTAAATGAATTAAATATAAAGTAAATATTTTCTAAATATAAAGTTCTAACCATGATTGCTGGTATAGAATACATTGGAAGAAATATAAGACTAATTCTTCCATCTGGATTTTGCATACAAAAGAACCCAATAATACCTAGAATTGCTCCAGACTGCAAAAAAATGTGAAATTAGATTGCATTTCTTCAAAGATTCAAATTAAGTTTTTAAATTGTTATTCTATAGAATAATATATTTACTGCTCCTAAAGATAAAGATAATGATCCAGTAGCAGTTCGAAAAAGTAAGCTTGCAAAATTTGATACAACTCCACTAGTTAAATAAAAGGCTACAAATTGTTCTTTTCCAAGAACTGAAACAACAGGTGTACTATAAGTATATAGTACAAACATATTAGCTGCTAAATGTAATAGTGATTGATGAGAAAAAGTAGACAGCACCATAGATAAAGAATCTAGAACAAATGATTATTAGACTAACACAATCAAAATAATTAAATACATTGCAATACATTTTAATAATAATAATAATAATAATTTAGTTTAAACTTTTTACATTCATCATTACAATATTCTCTGTAAAATTTGTTTAATAATAATGCATATTTCAAGCATATTAATATCATATACATACTATAATTTTGACCAGAATAAAAGTAGCGTGCCATAGAGCTTTGAAATGTAGGTACACGCCAGGCCAAAAACACAAGAACATTCAAAAAACATATAGGTGCAAATAATTTTTCTCCATCTGATAATCTATTCCACCATATTTCCACTTCACGCCGCCATCCTGTTCTCTGTTTTGAAATGATTAAATTTAATTATTTTATAATTTTATAAATATTTGATTAATATAATATACATTACTTGAATTCTTGATGGACGAAAAAAATTTATAGCTTTTAAGGTATGTGCTCTAACCCTTTCATATTCCCAGATTGCTGCTCCTATTATTGATGTTCCACTGAACTGTATAAATAGTAAATTAATGTGTTTAAATAACTAATTTGTTATTATATGCATAACATATAAATTATAAGAATAATATACTAATTATATGAATTTTATATTTTAATTTATGATTTTATTAATTTATCAATTACCAAAATTGTAAAACCAAATGGTTTCCATAGTTTTCCATAAATTTTAGGTGTTGAATTCAATTGTACTTGTTTGAAAGATTGTTTGTTTCCACTTCTGAAGCTTTGAAAGTTTCGTATTGATTTTGTAATAGTAAGTTCATATTTTTTTTCTAATTGATTTCTTATAGCTGTAATTAAACTACAAAATTAAAGATTAATTCATAAATCATTAAAATAACTATTTATCATAATTGTATATTCAATAAAAATAAAAATATAATATAAACCACGTTTAATATCAGATTAAAGACTAATCAAATGCATGATTAGAACAACTGAGAATTAATAGCAAAGTGTTATTTTAATTATAAATTCTATTATATAATTTTTAATAATAATTTATATTAAAAATAGGTAATAAAGTTGATATACATTAAATATATATTATAAAAACTCACCGCATAATTATTGCTGTATGTATTTTAATATAAAATTTTAATTTGCTGATGTACTCTGTGTAAATATTGTAAAATAATAAAAATTATGTCTTTATTCTAGCATACATTTTTAATATATAATTATTGTTTTTCAATAATAGTTGGAGAAGTGAAATAAATAAAATTAAGTTAATTAAATTATTTAAATTAAAACATAATTTTCAGAAACAAAATTTATATAGTACTAATTTGCATGGTGCAAATTTATTAAAAGTAAAATATAATATATTCAAATAGAGGTAGATATGTTATACATTATTTAGAACATTCTAGAGTAATTTTATTACAATTTTGCAAATTTGTTACAAATTTAAAAGTTTTTTTTTATTGATTATACTTAGCAATAAAATATATTATATTGTCTTAAATATAATTAATTTGTTTCTACTACATAGTATAAGTATAGTTATTACAAACGTCAAAATATTAATTTATAGATTATGAGACTTCAATATTAAATTACATAAAGTTTTTAAATATTTTATTATATATAAAAATAAAATTGTATTTATAAATCTTATATTTATCTAAATTGAAATACATTATTGCCAGTTTACTTAGGTATTTTTCTGATTAAAAACTTGTTTAGATTTCATAGGTTAACTCACTTTTGTTAGTTATTTGTTTGTATTATTTTTGGCTGGTCTATTAGGATATTAAACATTTATTTTTATACCAAAATTTATCTATCGGGTTATTTCTATACAACTTGTATAAATGATAGAATACATAATTTATTCGAACGAAAAAAAATCATAATATATTATAAACGCTTTTAATGATTTTAGACAAAAATTTGATTAAATTTTTTTGTAAAATTTATTATAATTTTTTTTATTATTATTATTATTGTAGTTTTAGTTACTTTTAAGATAAGTTATTCAAATTGTTTTATTTTAAAAAATAATATATATTCAAAATTACATCGGTACACAAATATAATTTAAGAGGGTGTCACAAAGATGGTTATCATATGATTGCGACAAAGAATTTAACTTCGAATTAAGGTGGTTCTTCAATCGATTTTGACAGATATTGCAGATTTCGTTATATTTTCATTAATTTATTCAATACGTTTACTTTTCGTGTATAGTTTTTTTCTCATTTTTGTAGAATTTATTTAATGTTAAGAAAATCAATTTAACATAATATATAATAATATGAATTCAAATTTCATATGTTATATAAAAATAATTTTCCCATCAGCAAAAAATGTAGGCAAATTCTTGAATTTCATTAAAAAGCAAAAATTAATACTGCAATAAAAGAAACACTATTCCGTTACATTAGACTTGAAGAACCCCCTTGAGGTGTTTTTTTTTATTGCAGTATTAAATTTTGCTTTTTAATAAAATGCAAGAATTTTCCCACATTTTTTGCTGATGGGAAACTATTTTTCTATTATAAATGTAAAATTTCAATTGATATTCTTGACGTAATTAGTAAACTCGTTTTGTAATCACCTCGAAAACGAGTTTTCAATTTAAGTTTTTATTATTATGTTAAATTGATTTTTGTTACATTCAATAAATTCTATAAAAATGCGAAAATGTGACCATACACGAAAAATAAACGTATTGAATAAATTAACGAAAATATAACGAAATCTGCAATATCTGTCAAAATCGATTGAAGAACCACCTTAAATTTAGTTTAAATATTACTAGGGGAGATATATACTAGGGGAGATATGAACAAATACCGACAATCATATAAAAATGAAAATTTTTTAACAAAATTTATTTTTAATCAAAACAATGTTTTCCCCCAGTAGACGACAAACAAAATTTATGACAAAATAATAAATAATTGTTAATTTTTACTATATTATTCAATTTTCCTATTCGTAAAAAACACCGACTATCTCTTAAAAAAGTAAAATTGTATTTTATTTTATTACATATTCAGAAAACACTAATTTAGTAATAAATCTCTGTGATACCCTCTTCAGAGTATTCTTGAAGTCTAATGTAGCGGAATAGGGTTTTCTTTTGTTGTAGTGTTAAAATTTGTTTTTTTAAAAATGTAAGTATTTACAACAATTTTTTTGATGATAGGAAATTATTTTTCTATAATAAATGTCAAATTTCAATTGATATTCTAAATGTAATTAGTAAATTCGTTTTTTTATCACTTCAACAACGAATTTTCTATATACGTTTTTAATATTATGTTAAATTGATTTTCTTAACATTAAATAAATTTTACAGAAATGTGAAAATGTGCGTATACACGGGCAATAAACCTATTGAATAAATTAATACGCTTATAACGAAATCTGCAAAATCTGTCGAAATTGATTGAAGAACCACTTTAAAGGTGCGTTTTCACGTGCGTCAATTATCGCTGCGGCTGTTAAATACATTTACATTAAGGCTGAGTTCTAAAA
>JABFQC010006365.1:0-10833 GCA_022817085.1 Psilanteris sp. ZL-2020 | reverse complement strand
GAATAATCCGAAACAGAATAAGTCCTAAATGAAAGTATTATACAGTTATGACAGTAATTTTTCACATAGAAAGAATATATATTAATTTTTTTATTGAAAAGAGCACAGCAGAGTTTGTTATATTATGTCACGTTACACACCATAAAATCCTCGCGATAGTTTTAAAAATAATAATAAACTAAAATTTATTAAATATCAAGAATTTTACCGTCGCGCATAAACAAACATGTTTGGCATGAATATAAAAGTTATTTTAAATATTTGCTAAAATAATAAAATGTTATGCCAACACAAATGTTCAATTATTTTTTAAACATATCTTATTGGTTTAGCAGCGTATTGTGACGTAGTACTTTAAACTTTTCTTCAAAATACATATTTCACAAAAGAAATTTGAATCAAATTCATAATTTAAAGCTAAAAAAAATTACACCTCGTTCATTTTTTCAGTTGCAACAATTTTGAAGTAATTTATCTTCAGTTGTTCAATTAAATAACGCAACAAAAAATATTGTAGTCACAATCGTATTGTGGTTTACGTACAATCGATTTTATCGTGTTTTGACAACTTCGACGTAAGGTACGCTTATTTAAAAAACCACAATACAACACACACACACCCACGGATATATATTATTAATAATAAACTACTACTACGACTAAACGTATTACAATCTTACTCGTAATACAAAGTTAAATTTTGCACTTTTACAACCACGCGTTTCCTTACTAACTCTGTATGAAATGATTAAAAATAATATCGGCATATTTGTCTTATATGTACACGATAAATTTTTACTGGATTTTCCTCTTAGTACCGGCCGAGGTATAAAATGGATTATTAGTATAAATTGTACTCGTTTCAGTAATACACTTTTACTGATGTAGCAACACACCTATACGCATTTACGCTTCGCGTATTCTCATCGCATACACGCGATACAGCATCCGAGCGCAAAAATCTGCATCGCCGTAACATCGCGGTAAAAAGTCGCCCCGTGCTTTAGCTCGATGATCTTTCATAACCTTATTTTCTGATTCATAAAAAATGACAAGGATCCAGTCTCATTGCTTTAATCGGGCTTAATGCCAGACGCGAGAGTATCCCGCGCCAACGAGAATCTCATGACCTCGGCTTTTATGTGCGGACGTTAGAATTTTTTTCAGCGAAGATATAGTTAATCGTAATGTATTTTGCAGCTTCGATGCAACGCCACTCTAATCGCAATTTGAACGCCACGCGCATTGTACGATCAGTGACTAATTTTCCTCCTCTAACCCGCTGTTACAAATGCTCTTTTATCTTTTTCTTTACACGATCGGATAACCGTTCGAGCATACTCGTTTCACATTTAGAAAATTATTGCCGCGGAGCGTGCTTTCCTTCTTTTACTATTTTCTGATTAATTGCGCATTATTGCGCGCGTTATTGCGCACCCGATGATTTGTTTCAAATTGTATCACTCGAGGTGTGAGAATGTGAACCGAGGCAGTTTTATTTATTTTTTCTTTCTCAAATCTATTATATTGACGGCATTAATTAATCATGAAGCATTATTTTCAATGAAACGGCCGTAAATAATAACGTCCAGCATTTTCTTTCTTTTTATGTAACGAGTTACTATTACGAAAAATTGTTTCCAATAATAATCGCGTACCGCGTCTGCGGCAACGGGAACAGGAAATTGGTATTTGGTATTGCAATCAGGACATTAATACTTTTTTTTTAAACTTCATTAATTTGTCATTTACATATGGGAAATATCATACCTTTGTGTTGTTGTGTTACAAATAAGTCAGTTTTGAGTCTAAAAATGAATATTCGCATTTTTGACTGTATGCGAAAAATGAACAATTTTTAATTAAGTTTGTATAAAGTTCCGAAAAATGTATTGCAACCATGTACTATTTATATATACACAAACACACCTGTATATACAAATGTTTAGTCACCAAAATATTTAATAGAAAATAATTAATGCAATTTATTAATACCTAATATCTTTTTAATTTATTGCTTAGAATATATGATTAATACTTATATTATTATATAATATATGTTGATCGAGGGAATAATCAAAAAGATTTATATTTTTACACATTTCGTGCATACAAATTAGACTCTGTGCACGACTTATCAAGTCGTACGATGTATATAATAAAATGTTATATAATTTGTACATATTAAGATTTGAATATTTTACAGTTAACAATTGTGTACACATCTGGAATTGAATATGTGCATTAAATATTTCAAAATAGCTTTTGAATAATCATTACTAACATAAGAGGGAACATATAATAAAAATGCAATTAATACTTTTATATTTGTTATATGTAATCGTGAAAAATTTAAATCATTAAATCGAAATTTAATTTTATATTTTTTTATATGCATGAAAAATCATGCACAAATTTAAATAAATACTCTGTACAATTTGAATATTTGATAATATTGTTACTTCTGTTTTTTTTACTTTTTTTTAATTATTATCATATACATTACAATTATGTGATTTCAGTATTTTATGATAAATATATATACTCTGAGAGAAATAAATAACGAAAAATTACTATTTATTTCCTTAATTTGGAACCATAAAAGAAAACGCATAATATTTACTGTTTTTAAAAGAAAAAATTAAGATTTTAACATAGAAAAATACTACTTCATCATAATATAATACTTTTAAAAATAGTAAATATTATGCTTTTTTTCTTATGGTTCCAAATTAATGATATAAATAGTAACTTTTCGTCATTTATTTCTCTCCGTGTATAGTTAATTGAATAATACATATTTTACGAAAAAAGATGTCACAATGTATTCATGACAACACAAAAAATTAATGCATGCAAATCGTTAAAAAGGTACTTCGAAACTGAATCGAGTTATGAACCAAAGAACGGAAGTAAAACAGCATTTGGTTCTAATGAACTGAAATTAGTGAAACACAACTTTAAATCAAGAACATTTTTTTCGTCAGTGTTTTATAACATCCGTCAAAAATTCACTAATTTTCATTTATTTTCTTTCATTACATATTTCTGTTAATTTGTATTATTAATTTTGAAAACGACACAGTTGATGTAATATTTTTCAGCAATAATAACACACAAAAATTTGTGATGATTTCAAAATAACGTGATTACGATAAGAAAATGTATTTAAAGAGACTGTTTATGTCGCCGGGTATGAGTCGTTGAATATTCAAGGCGTGCGATTTTTTAATAGATAATTTTTCATCGTGCTAATACCTGAGTTAGAAACGCAGCAATTTGTCAACGTAAACCCACGATTTACGCAATTTCATTGTTATAGGATAGATAATCAATCTTTTTTTTACCATTTGAATACAGATAATGTTCAATTGAATATACATTTTTTTACGAATAACAATATGTGAAGTTAATCACTTCAACTACTAAATTATTAAAAAAAACTAGAAATCATAAGACACAACTCTTTGAAACTAGAATGCAAACAATCTTACATTCTTCGATGTCCTAACTATACTATATAATACAAAATATAACATTAACGATATAGTGGAACTAATACAATTTAATATTATTACTTTTTAAATTAAAAAGATATCAAATATTAATGTATATATATATTTTCATAAAAAAATATTATTTTGCTGAAAGTGTAAACTTTAAAAATATATTACTATATGTTGTATTTATTATATTTAAATATTTTAAATAAATAATTGTATTTATTTTAAATTTTTTATTTTTTATATTTAAATACTTTATGTTTTCTGTTCTTAACTTATATGGCGATCAACAATTTCAGAAGATACTTTTAAATTAATAATATACATTGTTTAAAAATATTCTATCTGTTCTTGTTTTTTACGTACATTACAAATCTAATGAATATAAATTTTACAAATGATTTACGACTTTTAAAAATTGATTGAAACTAAATTACAACTCATAACATATATTACAATTTGTACCTTTGTACCTCGATCTAAAAATGAATAATCCATTTTGAAATAAAATGAAAAATTATACATTTTCATTCAATAAATAATTCTTAAAATTCTATTTATAGTTTATTAAAACACGTATATTAAAATCTGTTCAAAATGCCTATTTAAATTGCAGTGTTTTGACTTTTTTAATAGCTAACTAATATATGAATTGTTTGTAATTTATATAAAATACCTTAATAAGGAAAAATTTTAAATAACTTGTACTATTAATATTTTGACACTAAACGCGCATTAGTTTAAATATGACCCATTTCAGCATTATCTACTTTAATAGATTTGAATTAAAATCGGATTTATGTTCATTATTTCATTAATATCATTATATAGTATTATATTAAAAGTAATGCTTAAAACGTTATTTGATAAATAATTTTATTCGGAATCCCATCACAATAATACGTTTACTCCCCCGATCATGTTGAGCGTGTTGCTTGAATAAATAACATAACATTTGTTTCAAAATGCCTTTCATAAAAGGACCACATACAAAATGGCAGTACTTTTCAACTCATACGAACTACATATAAATTTTAAATAGAATTCATTTAATGAAGTTTACATGATGAGATACAAACCATTTCTTGTTATATTAATCGTCGAGTCCAAAGCTCACTCGTGATTATATAAATAAACAGTATTTATAAAGTATATATTATTTCAGAAGTGACAAAACGAAGTAGACCCGGCGTCAAGTTTTGCACGCGCAAAACCATTATTCCGCGGAAAGAATGCATTTCGCCGTTAACGCAAATTCAAAATTGGAATATTAATCGATTAATAAAAGCGCCATAATAGTTGTATTCAGAGATAAATGTTATTAAGTGAATTACTACAAGGACATAATGATGCTTTGTGCGCGGGTCTCGGCGCTGATAGCGCGCATCGAAACAGCGAATTGCGCCCGTAAATCGTAATTTCGTAACCCGGCAAAACAATGACGGCGTAAATATTTCCGTAAATTCGCGAAAGGTCGCGTGTTGTAATAACGCTAAGATCGTTCCCAAAGGTCAATATGAAATTGCAACAAATGCGCGAATTAAAGTATACGGTGTGAAAGAGAGACGCGAAGGAGTCGCAAGCGAACTCGGTTAAAAAGTATTTCGCTAAACAAACGGATTCGTTTAACGTTGGCGCAATGGCATTTTCACGGGAAAAAAGTTCAAAGGTAAAACCCATGACAAAGACATTGAAAATTGCGATGCAATTTTTGAACGCGACCTTTGCAGATGTGCATGTTTTAATCGGAACATTTACTCGCTCCTTTTTCTTTTTTTGTTCCGAACGATTATCCGTTTACAAGACGTCGTTTTCCTTTGAATTAATTCGAGCGACGGTTTAATTTGACGTCGCGATTAATGCCCGTGCATTGATTCATTAATTTTTATTCTTGTGCAGAATTACGCGTATCTTAATTCTTATGATAATATAATACCGGCAAAACGAATTAGCGATATAAATAGTATTTACTTAATTAAATATCAAATTGAATAAGATTTAAATTAAAATACACAGAAGTATAATAAATCAACAATGGTAATTGTTTTATTGTGATTCATTCAAATTTCATAACAATTACGTCGCGAATGTTAAAAGATTAGAACAATTTGTGGATAATAATAATTAAGCGTATTTATTAACTAGTTTTTAATTGACCGTGTTGCTCAATTTCGTATCGAATCTCGACTACGTTTTTCGTTGCAATCGTTGTTCAGTTCTTGTCTCGCTTACTTCCCCCCCCCTCTCTCCACCTGTATACGAATATGCGCCGGCGTGACGGATGCTTATATGTGTCAACGAATTCTTGGCATTGAATTGGCCTCCGGCGCAAGAACGGGATATCCCCGCTATCTGCTGTCTAACTTACTTTACAACGCTGCTTAGCTTTAAGCTGAGTTCACACCGGACAAATCGAAACTGACGTGCCGAGCAAGAAAGTCTTTTTTACTTTCCAACGGCTTGATTGATTTTTTGTACTTGAATTGTTTCTTCTTTGCTTCTGATCAACATTTTTTCTGTACCTTTTGCATAATTATAATAAATTCCGCGCTCCCATATAAATAAACAATTTATTCACCATGCACAAACTTTAAACTAACTGACCCATTTACATATTTAATTTGTAACGTAACAAATACCCGAACAAATGAATTTCTTTATTAGAATTTTGTTATCGTTGTTTATGCATTACAAAGAATTACGATTTGAAAACGTTATCTTTTCAATATACTTCATGAAGTAATCGCACTTCTTACCACACGAGAGATGCATACAATATATATTAATAGATATTAATCTCAATCTCAAGACAATGGTAATGGAAGATGAAATATTAATTAAAACATAAAAACGTAATTATATTACATTCGCGATTACGTTAGCTACTGTAACCAATAATTATTAAACAGAAATAACATTATCGCACGTAATTACGCAACACTTTTTACATTTATTTTGTAACGAGCTTTAATTATTTTTTAACTAGACGTCGCACACAAATCAAAATCATTTTCTTCAACTTACAATAATAAGTGATAACGCATCTCTCGCGTTGAACAAGTATTTCCCCTTGATTCTAATAAGAAAAGGGCTGTTCATAATATATCGAGTATAGCCACGAGGAAATATGTGACGCGGACAGTGCTTTTTCGAGTATTTTCAAAAGTGGCATAAATTATTCCGACGTCGCATAAATTACTAGATATAGTCGCAAAAGCTGTCCAGTAATTTTCTGAGCATTTTTCCGTGTATATATATATGAAGCGTATTTTCATAAAGCTCTCGGTATTTTATTTAAAAAATAGCCCTTTGGAGGTTTCGGGCTAATCGATTTATATTCCGACTGATCATTAATAAGAAAAAAAGCCTCGATACGAACTGAATTATATTTCGTTATTATATTATTGCTATTTAATTCTATTTACTTTAAATTAGTATATAATTTGTAATTGTATTAATATATAATTTATGCATTACAAAAAGTATTATTAACACGTTATACTACATTCGAATTGGTTATATTTCTCTTTACCTTCTCGTTAATCATCCGCGGTTAAGTCCATCACATTTTGTGCAAAAATGACACATATCTTAATTCTTAGAATAATATAATAACGATAAATTGAATTAGCGCTAATAGTTTCTACCTTGGAGCGATACTAGATCTTTTATTGTGAAATAACTTTTATGTATACCTTGATTTGTTTGTCTTTCATTTACATACACGATTTTCTGGAATTCCCCTTATTCCGGTTTATGATCTTTCATTATGAATCTTGTTTTAATAATCAGTTCTATTTAATGCTAGATAATATTTCCTTTTAATGAATATATTTGTAATCGTAGTTTATGATATCTCGATGAACGTAAATCATGGAGGATTCCTTATCCTTTAACGACGAACAGAAACAGATCAAAATATATATATATGATTGTTTGATAAGAAAAATGCGATTTAATTCCGATTAAATGTTATTAATGGAAACAAAGCTTAAAAGTTATCTGCTATAGAATAACCGTTTGAAAGAATTCGCTATGTTTCTAAGGAAATAAATTATAATCTAATTTCATGATTAATGATTCGAACACACTGTATATAACATTTAGATAAATCTTTAGAACACAACGTCAATTTGTCATTGGTTCATTTTTAATTTAATTTGCAATATATAAATTTGATTTTATTTAAAAGAATAATGTAATGAATTTATTTTATTATACATATAGACATTGTTTCAGGATTAAATAATATTCTATTACGTCATGTCGTATTATGTTTTTATCATTTATGTTCGTTTGCATATTATATACGAAGGCATAAAAAAGTCATAAACTATATTATATTTATCCCGTTGACTTGCACATAATTTGATGAATTTCTTTCGAGTTTTATTTATGCTGATATTATATGAATTACATTAGCGTTTATTCTTTTCAATACCCGTTGAAGACAGAAATTATAATACATAAATTATGAGTTTGGTTATGGACCATGCGACTTGAACATTATATTATAATCAACAGATTATATATACACAAAGTATAGTATAACAATCAATTTGTAAACCGAAAAAAATAAACTTACAAATTTTACCAAACTAGATAATAAAAGCAGGAAAAGAAAGCAAAAATGAAAATAAACATTAGACAATATCATTGTTTTTATCGTTTGTTTGGTAATATTTGACATATTTTTAGAATTTTCTGACCATAATTTGTCATATTATTTACATTTTTGTCTATTTTTCCTCCTTTTATGATCTAGTTTGGTCAAATTTATAAGATTCTGTTTTTCAGTGTATATTATACGTATGCCTGCTTATATATATGTATACATATAGAATGCACATTTGAATAACTCAATTTATCAAGCAGATTATAACAACGTCGTACTCAGTTTCCCTATAATAATAATTATTTTTTGTGCTTTTAATTTGTTAGTAACACATTTGTGTATTCCATCGTGAAATAAACATTATTCCAGCGTCGGTTCATAATTCCGATCATTCCAAATACAATTAATATATTAAAGAATATTCGAATAGATCGATATTAAAAGATGATTAAAGTAATAACGATGCCAACGGTTTGCAGGATTATGCGAAATTTAGTACGGTTGTCAGGCAGCGACCAGGACTGCGTTGAACGGGACATGTACATCAACATCGACCTAGACGACGCCTCTGTGGATTCGCTTACCGGAAAACGACGCCACAATGTCGTCAACACTGAGGTATTTTTGTCATTTAATTTACTGAATAATTGTCTTGCTCATTCAATGGAACTAAAAATATCCCGTTCAAAAACAAACGTGTTTTTTCTCTCGCTTTAGCGAACGACATTTCTTATCATTAGTCAATCGAGTGAAAACCCCGTGGAATCGTCTCCTATTGATTCCGCCGTTGCTCATTGAATTAGAAAGTCGTTTCAATCAATTTTTTATGAAAACTTGATTACATTATTAAACAATTACTAAAAGCGAATTTATTGGACTCGGCTGATTACTTCATTAACCGTTAATAAAATCGGCCTTATATCTATACGCACGCTAAACTGTACAACTATATATATACATAAAAACGTAAATTTTATATTTATACGGCCGCGTATTCCGAGTTGGATATGAAGTTTGCGTTATCAAACGGTGGACTTGTACCAAATCGTTTCGGTTCAATTATTCGAACTCGCGTTAATTATTCGCAATCCCCGTTGAAATTCGCGCACACGAAAACAGCTTGATAAATGTCGAATATTTTGTTCAAATATTTGCAAAAACTTTTTTTTTCGTACGATAAAAGTAAAAATAGATTGTGATATCGCGTATTATAATTGCAAATATCACCCGTCGGAGATAATTAAGGCGAAAACTCGATAATTCTAAACAATGTGCAGCGGTGACAATCCGTGTAGAAGTAACAGGAAAAAATAAAAAAAAGGTACACGACGAGACGCGAGAATATTATTGAGCCTCGTTTCGTACTCAGCTCTAATTAATAAATTATCTCGAAAGTCATTAAAAGACGATTTGAACTACGGCTAAAAATACAAACCGAATTATTCACGACACATTATGTCTTCGTCCATTTTATTGCGAAGAGCAATAAAACTTCAATATTTCAGTATCAAACATTTAATAATACACTGGATTATTCGACTTATCTAGTACGTAATCTAATTTCTGTGCCAATCCTGATGCGTTTCATTTGGTTTAGTTGTAAGCAATAATGTTTTTCTACGACAAACTTTAAATTTAGATTTTTCTCGTTTTCTAACCGTATTAATTACGGATTTGGGGTAAAAGAAAAGAGATAACACGTTTTGCAGTTAAATTTCAACTCAAAAAAATTATCTAATTGATAATAATCACTCAAAGCATAGCATTATAAAATTATAGAATGTATAATGTGAATGACCTCATTAAAAAAAAATCAAAAAAAAAATAAAAAACAGTATGATTTATATGTAGCATCGTTTCTAATTATGTTAAGAGGTCGTCTCACTGTCACATTTCAACATTGCTTTCTTCGCGTGGAATTGTTAATTGTTATTAATTTTTTTAAATCATCTTTGTACTTATTATTTAATTAAAATCATTTCTAATTGAGAATACCACGTTGAAATGTTTTGTAACAACGAGAAACCAATCGATTGTTTGTATAAAATAAACATTTTAACCGAGAATTACCCTTTTTTGTGTTTTAAAAATCTTTTGCATTTACAATATACGAATCTGATTGACATTTATCTGCACTGAGAAAAATAAAGCATGAAAAATTACTGTTTATACGAATAATTAACCGAAAATATTAAGTTCTTTACATAAATAATTACTGAATTATAATAATATATTACTGTTAAAAACAGTAAATTTTGACGATTTGTATCATATGGGCCCCAAATTAGTATCATAAACAGTAATTTTTCATATTTTCTTTTTCTCAATTAGGAGTAACTATTAAACATATGTATATAGTAATGATTAAAACAGCTAAAACAAAGTCTCGTTATACTTACAAATATTAAATTATTGAAATGAAACTTTAACTTCCAAATCAAACATGTTATTATTATTAATGAGAAATGTCTTTTATTTGTGTATGAACGCTGATTCATTGATCTTCAATATCTGTTCATTTGTATATAATAACGACAGATAGAATAGCTTTATAAAGTATTAGATAGATAGGTTGTGGGTCGAAATAAACTCGATCAGAGTTAGAAGGTTAAATGACATAGAACGAGGATAACGTACTCTTCGTAATAAATAAAAACAGTTATACTTATTAAGCTGATGTGTAAAGTAATATATTTATTACTACAAATGTTACAT
>JABFQC010006364.1:0-10835 GCA_022817085.1 Psilanteris sp. ZL-2020 | reverse complement strand
TGCTAATCACTTGATAATTTCATTTATAAGTAATTAATAATTTACGTTTATTTATATCATTAAAATATTTTTACAATTTATTCGCGTACAAATTAATCGCGTATTTTATACGTGGCAACAATGTCGCATATATTCGCGTTATTAATACAAAAACTTCAATATTGACGTTTTGTAATTCGCGTTTTCGAGTATCGCGTATATCGCGTTTTTATGTCTCTTTAGACACTTCCTTAAAAAAATATTAACTTTATATTATATTGGTTTCAAAAACTTTTTAAACAAACTTTAAAAATTATACTTTAGAAACATTTTTTATTTTAAATTTAATTCAGTTAAAATAAAAACACAAAATTATATTTGCCTAAGTAATAATAATAGAATTAACAAAATAAATAATAGTAATATAAAAATTACATTAATTAAAATTACAATGGATAATAGTAATATATATTACACTAATATAGAATATTATGTTTTGCTATTTTTGCAAAATATTAAAATTAATAATTAATTTATTTTACTAATAATTAATTTATAATAAGCTAATTATTATTATAAAAAGTAATGCTTTATATAAAAATATATTTTCCTGTTAAATAGAATAATTAAATAACTATTTTAAATAAAGCATATAACTTACAAATTTGAAATTATAATACAGTTATCTTTATTTATTTGTCTATAAGGATAATGTTGTATTTTATGACTATGAGGATGTAGTTTTTCCTTGTGTGCAAATAAATATGAATTTATATTTTATATGGATATTTACTTTTTTTTACACCTAATTATTATACAGTTAACATATGAAAAATTATAAAAGTGAATTAAATCTTCTCTCTTTACTGGACCGAAATGTGTTACTTCAGCTCCATCTGACTATAAGCAGGAAGTGTAGTATAGTATAGATATCCAAACTAGTAAATAAAATTGTTTTATTTTAATTTTTACAGTTTTAATTTAAATTTCTTTTCTGATTGTGGAAAAGGATAGTAAAAGAACAGAGAATCATTATAAATCCTTTAAATCATAGATCCGAAATATAAAGATATGTGAGTTTGCCATGTTCTACCTTTCTAAGCTTTCAGTATACGGATTTTGGAAGATAAATATATGAAAACAAATACGTTAGACAAAGACAAAAGTACTTAAAATCAATGTTGGACCTTAAACAATATTAACATTTTCTTTTTCTACAATATTTTATACTATTTTATGAGGAAAGGTTTAAAGGGTTTAAGGTTTGGAAAAGGAGCAGAGAAAAAAGGGAATGATAGACGTTATGTAAAGATAATGCATGTGGTAATATTTAAATGCATAGAATTGAAATTTGCCTAAAATATATACTAACCCCGTTGCTGTAGACAACCTTGCTGAAGAAATCCTGTAATTGGTTTTTGTGTGAAGTTTGATTTTTTTTTAATATATACAATACAAATTTCTCATTTTGGGAGAACATATTTAATATAAGGAAAATGAATTTATTATTATATTTTATATTAAAAATGTGACGAATATAGATTTGTTAAGGTGATAAATTAACGAGTTGACTTACTATGTCAGAATTTCATTTGACAGTTTAAATTTATTATATAAAAATAATCTCCCAACACCAAAAAATTAGTTTTGAAGATATGCATGTTATACAATAATTTTATAATAATGTATTAAAAAAACACTGAAACGTGGCAGTAAACTTAGATAATTTATTATACTAGTGTAGTTTTTTACTATAACAAAACAAAGGAATTTTATTACATAAATAAATAAATTGAAATATTTAAACTAAATGCTAATATTTCTCTTGAGGTGGATAAGAAAAGGAAACAATAAATTACAATTAAAAGATTTAATTTTGCATTTATACATCATTCTCCCAATATAAAAGAAAGAATTAAAATATAAAACAAGTCGAACATTTCGTATTCTTTACTGCTAAAAGATCTTTTATCTTAATTAAAATCATTAATCTAAAATGATTTCATCGATTTCATTCTAGAATTTTTTTTTCATCTATTATTAATAATTAAATATGTGCATTTTAATTTATCAAAATTTATTTCTTGTAATATTAAAACATTTTGTAATAATTGATATAAAAAAATTACATGGAGAAATATATTAGAATTTTAAACTAAAATTTCTTTACAATAAAATTATTTTAGAAAATTCTGGAAATTTTTAATAATAAATCAGTACATTTTTTTCATTCGTATATTTATTTAAAAGTGAAGTTTATTACACAGATAATGTATTGCAATAATGAAGCGTGCAACATAATGCAAAGCTTTAATGTTATTTATACATAAGATCAATTAAAATACTGTCGGTTTTTTATATCTACGCATATCACAATTTTGGAAAAATTTAACTTGTAAAGATATTCATAACCGTACATGGAATTTCAGTTTATGCACGATATTTAGCCTAACATTACAAGTTCATATTAATAAACATGTATGTTGAGATAATGATGAAGATATACCTGCTTTGATACAAGTGAATATAATTAAGCTTAGAAAGACGAGGAATATTGAGGCACGACATCGAAAGGCAGTGACGACTATTATCACAATTTCATGTAAAAATTTGTACGCTTGTATTAATCGTTGCCACATCAAATTTGTGCAAAAACTTGCACAAACAAAATATCCTTGTATAATACAAAATTGCAATCCATCGATTGAATTTCGTAATTAATTTCGATAAAACATTGAAAAACAAGAAACCAAATTAATTTTTTTTTAATATCTCTAAACAAAAGTTTAAAAAGGTACATTAGTTTTAAGATAGTTTAATGTTAAAAAATAAACTATCTAACGCCATAAAAGTTAAAAATAAAACCGACAGATTAAGAGACCGGTAAGGAAATAATATATTAAGAATAATAAAGTAAAATAATCAATAGAACTTTTTCAACATTTCATCGAAAATTATATAGTTGCGTATAAATAATTACAAATAACGTATTGAATATACAATGAGGCGTGTGAAAAAACATACAAAGTTGTTTTCCAATGTTGAAATAAAATCCCTCAAAGTTTATAAATTTAAAGCTATATTTTTGTAATTCGCTATATGAAATTTCCTTTAAATTCATAAAGTGTATAAAATTAATAAATTAGGATATTTTCACTTGCCCATTTGACACTATAATTCAAAGCTTGAGCGTATACATTTTGCGTTCGTCGTACCTTGATTAATACGTGTTCATTTAAAATTGCACGACGACCGACGACATCGATCATAATCACTTTTACACACTTGTTATCATTCGACAATAAAAGAAAAATTATAAATTTTTAAAAATGGTCAACAGAAAACAAAAATCATTTCGATTTTAATTGAACGGCAATTGTTTTAAAAAATTATACAGGATAACTTGAAAATACTGAATTAACAAGTTAAGACGCATTTAATCTAATTCCAGAATGAAATATTTTTATATAAAAATATACAAATACCGATTAAAAGCAATTACATTAATGTATTTAAAATTAAAATAATAATATTAAATAAATAATAACGATATAGCTATTCATTTAATTTATCTCATAACCACATATAATTCTTGCTCCTGAAATTTGTTTTGTTCATGTTGTATCTGGAAGAGTTCAATATCTGAGAATTGCGGAGACATTGCAACATATTCAGATTCATCTTCTACGGCTCGCCTGATGCTCGATTTTTCCTCGAAAGACGGAGTCGTTTCGTCACTGGTTGTGTTTGGTGTAGCCGATCTCGTACATCCTTCCGAATCGAGACCATCGTCACTAATGCTACAAATAATTCATTACATTGTTAATTTATGAAAATAACTATATTTTATAAATAAAATTAATTATTGTTTCAAACGCTATATATTTTTGCAACATTCTGAACTATGCTAAAAACTACGTTAATGCATGCAGATGCAAATTGTTATCTCCAGTATAGTAATTTTCTGAACAAACGTTTACTTTTGTACTTTACACATCTATTCTTACTTCAACCAACCGACAAATCTTTATCCACAATTTATTATTCTTAACTCACGCAATTAACACATTTATTAATAAAATATCTACCAATAACGTTCGATTAATTCATAAAAAAAATTGACGCAAATAACAAACACCCAATTCTATTATTTCCATTTATTTAGTATAATCAACAAAACAGTACTTTAAACTTGAATCAACAAGTAAATCTGAAACAAATGATGCTACCTTTCAAATCTAGTTGAAGTTGAGCCGCACCTTTGACGAGGAGGCAGCGGCGGTGGCGGCATATTGAACTTGCTCGACAAGAATATATCATCCGGATCTTCGTAAACGTGTAAGCTCATGAGCACCGAGTCGTTCGAGTCAACCGAACCGATCTTATGCTCATCGATTTCCTCATAAATCCCCGAAGCGACCGAAATGTTGGAGATGCGTCGTGGAGAACCATGTCGCGGTATCACCTCTTCGGGACTGATCGCGCTCTCTGGCTCCGGCTGATAATCGTTGTCAACTGCCCGCGAGTGCAACAAACACCGCGTCCTAAACAGCGAGATCTTATCCAATATGCTGTTGCTGCCCGACAGAGTCTTGGTGAGCTTGTCCGCGCTGCCAGACAACACCGCCAGGCGCGACACCAGACTGTTCGGCGGCGCGACCTTGCCCTTCACCAGCACGCAATTTTGCGATTTGCTCGCCGTGAGGACAGCCTGCCTAAGGTCGCCCTCGCTGAGACTGAGAGGCCTCGCGATCGACTGTTTCCTTCTGGGCACGCGACCTTCCAACACCAGGTCCTGCAGCAAGCTTTGCGCGTTCGGGCAGAAAAAGTTGAGCTGTCCCACGCCTGCGCGGAATCGCTTCGTCGTATTCATCACGCAGATCTGCTTGACATCGTCAATCCGGCCCATGCTGGCCAAGTGAAACTGGTGGATCTCGGACCAATCCAATTCGGCGATTATGTCGCCCGAGTGCACGTCCTTAACGAAAACGCCAACACTGCTTGTCACGAGGTCACCGTATAACCCTGAAAAATGTCAATGCTTCAATTAGAGTCATTACTCAAATTTATAACGATAGAAAATTATCATGCAATGTCATTCATTCAGTTGTCATGCGCACCATAAATGTATAAGCGTAATTATTATTAATTATTATTTATATATTATTATTAGAATATATTTAATGTTAAGAAAATCAATTTAACATAATATTAAAAACGTAAACAGAAAATTCGTTTTTGAACTGATAAAAAAACGAATTTACTAATTACGATGAGAATATCAATTGAATTTTATATTTATTATAGAAAAATAATTTCCCATCAGCAAAAAATGTGGGCAAACTCTTGAAAAGTTTATTGAAAAGCAAAATTTAATATTGCAATAATAGAACGCTATGCCGTTATATTAGACTTGAAGAATCCCTTAAACAGTGAATATTAGGTAATTTTCAGTGATTTTTACTGATTAAAATTTAGAGAGTTGATATTCAACGCTTGGAACTTCACGCACATTAAATTATGCAATACATTAAAAATGCAATGAGTTATCAAGTGTACAAAAAATATACAGTAATATGATCAACCGTTTCTAGTATTGTTATTAAATATCGGTAAAAAAATCCATTCAATTGTTATCACATATAGAATTGATTTCATTGAAATGATGTGGCTTTTGGATTAACACCCAACGTACAAATGTGTTCATGAATTTTCTTGTTTGTTGAAAGCGAGAACAAAGTGTTCGGCATTTCGAAACGGCTTTGTTAATGCAAATTAATTTGAAACAACAACGCGATTATTTGATCGCAGGCGTAAACACAAGTGCGCTTCACAAACGCTCCGATAAAACGATAACATCGGATTGCAATTGTAATCAATAGCGACGCAATTTTCAAAGGAAATCGTTGTAAGGGTATTGATAAATGACGCGACGCGGATTTTTCCGACCATTTTTCAAGATAACCGATCAGCATTATGAATTATCTTAAGCCAAGCTCCCGCGCGTGGGATTCAATTTGGATTGCACGCGGCGCGACTTAACGAACCCGTCGTCATTAGACGAGAAATCAAAAAACAAAAGACCGAACCATTCAATCGACCTTTGACCGGCCATCGTTACCGGATATCCATTCTCGCCGGGAACACAATTAAACTCCCATCTAAGATTTACGTCAAACCGCGAACCAAATCCATTTCAAATAACGCAACACAACAAAAACTCTTCTCCCGTTTCATTCGCCTCATTCCGTCATTCCTCAAGCAACAATGTCGACAACATTTATCTTGGATTCCGCATGTTCTCCAATTGTGTTATATTTCTATCATCAACTCGTATGACGGCGCTCGCTAAAAATGTCACAAAAATGTCATCGCGATTATTCGACAACAAGACAGCGATGTAATTCCGTTTCCTTCGGAAATGCGATTCCACACGTATTCATAATCAATGACGCGTTACAAAATTTTCCGCTCGCGAAGTCGGAAAAAAAAAGAGAAAAAACAAATAATAATAATAATAGAAAAAAATAAAAAAAAGAGAGAAAAAAGAACACAAAATGGCGAGGATTATCGACATTAACAAAATGGCGCATAAATAATGCAATAACGTAACGAGTTTGTTTCGTGCGGCAGAATTAATGCCGCGTTGTGAGCGGATTTGCGTGGCGCGAGGGCCGACGAACCCCTCGGCTCGAGGACTAGCTGTTTGCACAGGAAACGGTGCCGTATCTCGTTTGAGCGGAGCCGATCGCGTGCCCCGCGTTCGCAGTCGGCTTTGACGCGAGCGTCGCGAATTCAGGAGCCGTAAATCCGACGCAAGCGTGTCATAAAAAGGCGAATGGTCGCATTGACGCGGGGCTAAGGCGAGGGCTCTCGAGAGCGCGGCTTCGACAAAACGGCGCGGTAATTGCGCTCGGTTCGCGGCCGGATCATTAACGCGTTACAATTAGCTACGAAACGACAACGTTGTTGAGTCGAAAAAGCGCGCGCACGCATAAGAGAGATAGAAATAGGAATACAGATCGGTGAGTTTCGCAAACAAAAGTCGGACGATCCGGTACACGTAGAAAAAAGTTATATTAAACGTTACTATAAGTCTGGCATTCCAAAGGATATCGAAACAAAAACAATGCAAAAGTACTAAACTATATACTAAAGTAACTTTTGTAATACCATACAATACTTTTTACTATAAGATATTGTAAAAATTGTTATAAAATGCACAGTACAATATCATATAAGAAAGTTTGCGTTACTCAACGTTGCGTTCGCGTCGACGTCGGCGGTTCGCCATCCGCAAAGGTGACCCGTTTCGGAGCAAAACGAAATTGGCAGGGTTTTTACAATTGTTTGGTTTTTGAACATTAATTCTAACGCGAAAACAATTCAAGAATAGGTTGTTAATTATGATTTGTTTATTGACGGATCATTGTCCATTTGTGTCACTTCGTACAAACGGTTGACTACGCTCGAACAACAAATCATCGATGAATAATTATAGGAATGAAACGAACAAAATATATTTTTAAGGAATGCGACGATTTACCAGCGGAATAATTGCTCGAAGTTAATGAATCTTAAAAGTGAATTGAATCCACGCGTTATTTTAAGAGAAACAATTGTTAATAAATTAATATTCTTGACATCAATACCTTTCACAGTGTAATCTTGCTCGTAGAAAAACGCAGTCTTATCGAAATAAAAGTCAACGTTTGGTTTGATTATATAATAGTAACTCTTGAAATTCATCAAGAGTTAAAACATCAAGAATACTACTTCATCGACAAATGTTACCCCTGAAATAACACGAATCAACGTCATTAAACGCGTTGATGAAACGCACGTTGAAGCTTCATTGCAAAGCAACGTTTAAAAACCGCTTCAAACGATTAAAAAAAAAAATAAAAAAAAAACAATCCAAACGCATCCCATTGATATCCCCATCTTATGAAACCAAGTCCCACCCAATTGCCAGTACTCGTCAGCCATATTCAACGCATTCGATCCAATTCATCCCAATTTCGTTGAACGCTTTCCAATGCAAATCTTCGTGTCACATTTGTCGGGCGCACCCCCTACAGCTCGGTGCATTCATTCTCCGCAACAAACGGCGTCATTCAATTAACAAGCGAAATAAATTAATTCACAAGCGGAGTAAATTAATTGACAATTAATTAAATGACCAAACATTGGTCGTCGCATAAATTTAAATCAATCGCAAACGAAAGCTCACCAGTCATGCCGGCGGCCCTGGAATGCGCGTTGTCGATTATCGAGACGGAGTGGGTGCCTTCCATCACCGGCTGTCTCCGGGGCTTCAGCAACTGTCTGAGCTGCGCCATCCACTTCTGAGACTCGATCTCCGAGCTGGCGCACAGATAAAGCAGCGGCTTTCTCTCCTTGAAGGGGAAGATCGCGAACGCGAATTTCTTCGACCTGGACTCCACGCGGCAAATCATGGCGTTCGCGGGCACCTTCACGCAGCTGCGCTTCTCGTTGGCCACGGTGAAGTCGGCGCCGTGCGTGACCCCGGGGTCCATCACGACCTCGATGCCCAGACCGGGACCGGACTTGACGACCGTGCACCAGTACTTGCGCCACAGCTTCCACATGCTCAGCGGCCGCTTCTTCACTTTGGGCGTCACGCAGTTGCTCACTGGGATCTTGGCGTCCAAAAAGCCACACAGCTCGACGTGCTCGTTGTTGCACATCGTCAGTCTTTCCACGAGATTCGACTGCAAACGAATAAATAAAATAATAAATAAAATGAAAATGTACAATAAAATAAATGAAACAAAACAAAAGACGAGGTCGGATTAGTGGTGGCACCAAAGCGAGGCCGGGGTGGGGTCAATAAAGGTCGCAATTACGCTAGAAAAACAGGAACCTTTTGAACGTCTTATCTTAAGACACCACCGCCTTAAATGAAGGCGCTATGTGACCTGCGCGAAAAGACGCCTTACGAATAAGTTATTTTGAAGGTTTAAGATACCGAAATATCAGAGGTTTAAAGGAGATTTGATTAAAATACATTATTTTTCGGTGTTTTTATTTATTAAAAGTAATTAAATTTTATATTTTTAGTTGATATAAAAAATAAATGAAATTATACATCTATAATAATATATTTAGTGTTATTAATTAAAATACGTGGAATGTACCATAAGTGCCAGGGGACCTAAGGCGTCTTGCAAGTGTCTTACTATAAGTCGCCAAACGGATTGTGTAAGTAAACGACTATCTACGGAAGTGCCTTAATTTAAGACACCTGTCTTTACAGTGTAGACAGACTGAATCGTCCGCGCTTAGTTAACACGACATACTCTTCAACGGCATTATTTTAATTCAGTTTTTGTTCGTCGCAATTTTGGCGACCTCAGTTCGGAGCGAGACAAAAATAAGGTCGAGGTGTAGAATCGCCAAACGACGTAATTATGTCGAGTCAATTGTCTATCCTTTGTTAACCTAAAATATTGCTAGAAAACCAATCGTCATTTTTTTTTCTTTTTTTTCTTTAATGAATTTGTTTCGTAAATTAATTACACTCGTTGGGTCACCGTAGCTTTGATACTCAGATCGTTGACGGACTTGCGCAAATCTTTAGATAACGCGTTGTCGATCGGTGTTGCGGTCATTAAGATACCGATGACCAGAAATGCACGGGTTTTGATCGGACTTTGGCCGATTGATTATTGTCGAATTTATTATTTCGCGATTTGGTGTTTGTGAGGAAACACGGGAACGGATTGTTACATATTAATTAACATTGAATCGCGTATAAATATAGCGCATCTTGGGCAACGTTTATAACTAGTTTTGTCCTGTTATCCGCTTAATGTTTCTTAATATAAAAATCGTCGAATTTCATTGGATCATTTCACGTTTAAGAATAAACACGGACCAACAATTGTGAAGCACTCTCCAGACAAGTTTTCTCGTCTCCTTATATCCGTCTCCTTCTAACGCGTGACAATACTTTTTTAAATGACTCGAACAAATGATACAAACAACTTTTTTCGCCACAAATAGTTTAATGATACATATCCTACAATAATTGATGTTGTAATTAAAAACAATTACTGTACAATCTTGTTTATTTTCAAACAACGTCAATTGTCCCCACGCCCTTGAAATGGGGATTTTTCTAAAATTTGTTTGTAAACAATTTTTTTGTTTACAATCGTGACTATACGCACTTGGATTTGACTAATTCGTCTTTATAACCATTTGATTTACAATTATTCATCAATTTTGTTGCTTACGTTTAACATTTGTGTAAATGTTTTTTTATTTACACTTTATCTACTAAATAACGAACGTTTGTTTCTACCACCCAACAATGAATAACACATGTGTCACTGAATAGTTCGTAAAGGAAAAATAAAATTTACACCTGCGAAACTGCTCCCCGATGTTGCAAACAATTTAACCGAATTCTCACTTCTACTCGCACGCCGAATAATGTCGTTTGGCAGACAAACGCGGGTATAGATATTTAAACACCTGTTCGATCATTCACGCTCCGAGTTCGACTCCCTATTTTGAATTCTCTGCGACAGTATTCGCCGTCAGCGCAATTCCGTATGCGTAATTGAAATCGCCGAATAGCCAAAAGACGTACGGATAAATATAAACGTTTCAACGTGCGATCAATTTGGTACGAAAATTAATGTATTTATTAATGCAACTCTATTTGCATATATTCGAATTCGTAACAGTTTTTTTTTGTTATTATTAACCACTACCACACCCGTATCGCGAAATAGCAAAATTAAAAGATACAATAAATACTAAAAAATCGTTATACGGGTATTTGTTATTGTTATGGTATTTGACCGACGAACTGAATAAATACC
>JABFQC010006363.1:0-10836 GCA_022817085.1 Psilanteris sp. ZL-2020 | reverse complement strand
CGTTTCGTCTGTCTAATTGCAGACCTCTTCAGAGCAGTGTAGATTTACATAGTTTGTATTATAATTTATATTTGTCAGCTTGTAATATATAACAAATAAGTTATATTAACAAAATAATAAAGTCTCAAAAAGAAGAAAAAAACTGGTGATGTTTTTTTAGCTCCCAATGGTCATTTATTGTTTGGATACTATTGATTAATGTATATTTACATTTTAAATGTAACATTTGACTATATTAACAGAATTAACATTTCACATATATGTTTTTGCAAAAAATATTTGTGATGTAACGAAGTGAAATAAAGTAATGACGGCCGAATTTTTGACAAATGATAAACGAGAAAAATGAAACATTGTAATGATATTCCTATCAGAATAATTTGAAAGGATCCAAAAGATAAATTTCTTTTTTTACCGCTGCATAAAGTATTCACATAACTTTCATCTGAATGTAAATTTATATCCCATAAACTTGTTAAGTGAATTTTATGCCAATAATAATATTTTTTATGAACATAATCGCATAATCACTATATGATTGATGCAATGTAAATTCAATCTTTAACTAACTCTAACTGAAACTATAATTAATTTAATGTGTATTAACATATTCTTTAACTTGTTTGGTGTATTATTAATATTAAATTTTAAATTTTATTTGATTTTCAAAATTATTATATATTCATATATACATATATATGATATATCCTAAAATGTTTAATTTTTTAAAATATTTACAATATTTTAAAAACATAACTTTTTTTAACATCAATTTGTTATAAAAAAGTACAAAAGTGTATTAAATATAATGTATTAGATTGAATAAAAGTAGGCATTTTTATATAATTTTGTTTAATATTTAATTAAAATTAAAATTATCTTTAATATCATTTAATATTAATTTTAATATAATGTAAATTTATTATTATTATTTAAAGAAAAAATTATAAAAAATATATATAATAACTAATAATAATTTGCATATCAAAGTAATCACATTAATCAAGATTTGGTTTTAAAACAATTTTGTTCTAGATGATATATGAATATTAAGTATATTGTACCAAGTCAAATTAGGTTTAATTCCCAGAACTCAAGCTTCTAGTAGAGCTGGCTCCTGGAATTTTGTTGAAGAAGTCAGGAATTATATATTTGAGAAACCATATTATCCGACTGCGGTACTAAAATTAGCATTACTTTCACCCAATCAAGGGTACATGATATTGAGTACTACACATATAAATCATTGGTGTTAGTTAAAAATAATATTAACTGTTTATAGTGATTATATTTACTATAATTTTGTCATTATAATATAATTTGTTTTAATTATTTAAAAGCAAACAAAATCAATTAGCAACAAATTAGTCAATTCATATAAACATGTTCAAAATTTTACATTTTAATTTTAATAGAGTTTTTATTGTATATACGTAATTAATGAG
Organism: Psilanteris sp. ZL-2020; assembly: GCA_022817085.1. Taxonomy (NCBI): domain Eukaryota; kingdom Metazoa; phylum Arthropoda; class Insecta; order Hymenoptera; family Scelionidae; genus Psilanteris; species Psilanteris sp. ZL-2020. Next base: position 9,391 of record JABFQC010006363.1, on the reverse strand, counting down.
GATTAAAAAATTATTAATAAACTTATGTAACTTCGTATTTTCTATTAATTTTTGCGTAAACTAATTTTTTTGTAACTTAATTGTAGAATAAATATATGTAAAATATGACATATGAATATAATTACTGATTAATTTTGTACGGATTAGGCATTTTTTCTCTTTCTAACATTACAAAATTTAACCTGAAAACCGCAGGCTTATCGACTTTTTAGTGCACTCTCATTTAGTTATGGTACTCTAAAAGGATTGTGGTTTCTGACAGTACCGAGATAATGTACTTTGTTAGCCTTAGAGTAAATAAGTGTTTACATTATTTTATAAATTAAAAAGTCAGCGGATTTAGTTTACTATTTTTATTACTAATTTAAACTTTAATTCGTCATTAAAAAAACTTTTCAAATTTTAAATCAATTGTATACGTTTAAAAATAGAATTTACATCTTTAATGCATCGCAGAGTCAAATTTATAACCTTATAATTATTAAAACTTTTCTTCATAACTAGATTACTAAGCAAAATAAAAATGTATATCAGTTTCATGATATACTGTATAGACAATGATAATTGTTTATTGTTAATTACGGGAAATTAAAAATAATTGATCGTGTTGTATTTATCTAACGCCATATATTTTTTAAGATATATTTAATATATTAGTATATATAATTTATAATTTTGAATTAATAAATAAAATAAATATATTATATAATAATTAATTATAATACAATTTTATCCTTGAAGTAATTATTTATATATAAATTTAAATATCAATTAACATTTTAAAATAAACTTTTAAAGCAATTAAATTTGTACAATAATTGTGAATTGAAAGTATTATTCATTTTTATATTATACTGAAGTGTATAATAAAATATGTAAACTATTTTCAAAAGTTTAAATACGTATAAAAAACATGAATATAGACATTCTAAAAAAAGTGTTACGTCAATTATTGAAATATAAGAAAAATAAGAATCAGTAGCAAATACTACTATAATTAACAACATCTTACTATATAAATAAAATGCCGTTTTATTACAATTTTTATTCAAATTTCTACTTTTGGAAATGGCAAATTGACAAACAGTCAAATTCAGTTTTGTGAATTATAAAAGAAAAGCAGATAACAATTTGTCACCCAATTAAATTGATCAAAAATTAATTGATGGAGTACGAGATAAATGAAATGAAACGTGAAGATATTGGTAAAATCAGACGAACAGTTTACCAATTTAGACGAAGCACTTCTCGGAATACACACATAGCAAGGTTATTTCTCAATCGCAGTATATATATATATTTTAACGAGCAGGAATGGTAATTGGTCTCTGTGTTTGGTGATATCGTACATTTGTACAATTATAATGAATTTGCAATTCTTACGAAGATGCCTCAAACTGTTAGCAATATGTGTACTTATATACATAATTTAAATATTTAATTTATATAAATCTAAAAACAAGACAATTTATATTTTTCATAGCAAACAAAGACAATTATACATATAACATAATGTTTCAATTAACAAATGGTTAATAACGAGAATAAAACAAGAAGTAAAAAAAAGTGTTTCTTACAAAATAAAAAAATACTTGTTTTCAATCGATTAAATTTTTTGTACTCTGTAAGTGTTGTGTAAAAATCGTGGCTCTGAATATTTGCAACCGATTTGTATTTCGTAACGATAACAACCATCTATCACTCTCGGCGTGTGGTGCAATCTGGCGTATAATCAGAGTATAAAAACGCTGAAATATTCTGAAAAACTCCGAAAAACTGTCAAAAGTGGAATATTTAAAAGTTTCTTGAAAACTTTCTATCTAATACATGTAATCTATCAACAAAATAAAAGTAAAAATTAGATAAACTTAAAAAACAATAAAAATTCATTTAAACTCAATTACATCTGTATATTTCATCTTTTACGCTATTTCAGTCAAACAAATTATATAACACATACAATTACTTTCATATACAATTGTCTACTAATCATATTAATTTGAATTTAATTAATCATATTAATTATAATTTGAAAAAAAAAACTATAATTTAATTATTTTTAAATTAATTTAAAGTATAATGAAATGTTTAACAAATTTTACCAGATAAAATTAAATGCTAACCCAAATTAGTTAAGTTTTAAACATCAGCTAAAATGACAAGAACGGAAAATAAGAAATAATAAAGTTGTTCGAGATTACGCATAGGATACACTAAAATAACATACGAGTATTTTACTCTTCAAAATCACGCAACCAGTCCATATCGAATATAACTCCATAACGTCAATGAAATATATGTTTACTTGTACACCAAAGGAGTTATAAACTATTTTTAGAATGTTAAAAGTTAAAATTAAAAATATAAAGTTATTCGCTTATAACTGCTGTTGATATTCCAATTAAAAATAAATTGATAAAACTAAAGAGAAGTTGAAATGATAATTGAATGATTTTTTTCAACCGACTTTAAAATATTATAAAACAATATATTACGGTAACATTTGAATATTGTTATACAGACATGTAATAAAGTTTTATGCATTTATTATATATATAGCATGAAAATGTTATGGCAATTTGACATGGTAGTCATGAGTAGTTTTTTAAAGATTTTGAGGGTATAAAAGAATTGTTAAATTATTATTAACGTTTTAATATTTTGCTGTATGGAAATACTAAAATATATGTTTATGTATGTACGCTGAGAGAAAAATCCAGTAAAATTTACAGTAAATTTCTTACAAAATTGACCGCGATATTTGGTAAACAGATGTAATAAAAGTTTAACATTGAAAATTAAATTGTTTCTAGGTTTATATTAAGATGTTTTATACGTAAAATATCGTAACCAAAACAAAGTAAAAAATTACCGTGCCAGCACAACACAAATTAGTTGTATCAGATAATTTGCACATAACCATCAGTGAAAGGTAATGACCAGTAGTTATTGTTTAGATACACTTTTGATTTGATATTTTCCGGTGGTAGCATATTTAATTTAGGGTACTGGTACAGTAAATTTTTTCCCGTGCCTGAGCACGGTATAAATTATAGTTGCACTTTATAAAATATCATATAAAATATTTAATATATACTTAAACTCAATTTGTAAATAATAGCACGGTAAAAATTATTGTTCTGATTTGAATAATTATGTGAAAAAAATTAAAATGTCAACAATATCAAGATATTTTTTACCTTGTAACCAAAATTACTTTCATTTACCGTGAAAATCACGGTAATTTTTACTGTATTGTTTTCTCAGTGTAATTATAAGTTTTCTCAAACAACTATGCTCTTAAAGAATAGAAAATACATTCAATAATATTACATATAGGTATAACATGCATAATATGTTTTGTAATAGATTAATATTCCAAACAAAAGATTACTCAAAATCACTTACATTTTTAAGTAAAGACAAATTTTATTGTTGCAATATTAATGAACAAATAGAAGAAACGTCGTGTCATTTGAACGAAAAATGTATGTCGAAACGTGCAATTGTCAATTTGTAGTAAGGTTACTTCTGTCACCGCATTGCAATGCGACATTAATAGATAGAAATATCGTTGAAATTTCCACGTCAAGATATCAGATAAATTTCTCAAACCGAAGTACTTGTAAACTGATCAGTACAAACGACTGATAAATTGAATCGTCTCATTTGAAACTATTTTACGTCACTTTTTCTCATCAAACTTTACACAAAAGCACAGAACTGAGTGAATACAATTATAAAAATAAAGAATACCTGAAAAAACGTTTACATTTGAAACTTTAAGATTGTAAATATGAAACTTTCCCCGATGAAATTCTTTTATAAAACATACATGTTGGTATTTACGTTATATAAAAATAATTATGCGTTAGTGGTGTTTAAATTGATAACTTTTATTTTTATATAATATTTTTATTTTTAAATCATTACATGAGCGAATAGAGATAAACATGAAATTATTATTTAATTTGAATAGCTATGTCTCAAAAACAATATAAAATGTTTATATATTATATATACACTGAGAAAATAAAATCGTAAGGGGAAGTATATGTACATCGTTAGTCGTACAATTTCACATTGTACAAGTCTTACAATTTGAAAAGTAATCGATGTTAGCCAATGAGATAACGACATTGAAAACTGGATTAACCTATGAGAAGCGTCAAAATGTCACAATGTAAATTGTACAATTTTATTTTCTCAGTGTAAGGAACTATTTACGGTTTATGCTTGAAACATTTCGCAATTAAGTTAAATTTGATATGGAAGGTATATTTATTGTATTGGGTTTTTTATTATATGATTTTGTCTGAAAATAAAATGTCACCCATTTGTTATCTCTTAAATTTAATCCGTTCACAAAGCATAGAAAAATTTATCGTGTAATTTTTAAACAATTTTGTCATTTATGCATTAGCCTATACGTCCTTAACACAACGCCATTTTTAGTAATATATTTTAATTGCGAATAGAATGAGAATATATATAGTTTAATTTAAAAGAACAATAAATAAAAAGTGTATAATCTTTTTTTATATATATTTTTTATTTTATTTCAGTACTAAAATATAAATAAAAATAAGCACTTAAGAAGATTATGGAAACAAAACGTGAACAAATAAATAATTGATTTCAATATATAAATAAGAAAAATGTATTTTGAAAATATCACAAATACCATTACATAATCCTCACCTGAATATTACCTTACTAATATTTAAATAAATAAATTTCAAATTGAATTAACTATTTATTATTTCAACTTATAATAATAAATACTAATATAAATAAATGTTAGTACTTATTTTTTTAATAACACGTTGTTTGCATTTTCCTTTTATATAACAGATTGAGTGTAACAAATATGTGGCATTTTCATTTTCTTCTCACATTGTTGTGCTAAGTCAAGATTGAATTTTTTTCATAAAAATATCCTTACGAATAATTTACTTTTATAAATAATACGCTTCATTTTGCATTACGATAATTCAATAAATAACGCAAGATTTGCCGGAGGTAAATGAAATAATATTTTCAAATTCAATTGATTTACCAACGACAATTGTTCAGCTGATACAATAAGTTAATTATTTTTTAATTAGACACATTTAAAGTTTAATTAGTTTTCGGCGACTGAAAATAAACGGGGGAAAAAAAGAAAAGTAAAGTGAAGTTAGCGAAAGTAAAATTATTTTTAAACTCGATTGTAACGAAAGCAAACAAAAACATAGAAAAACAAATGAGCGAATGTAAATGCAGACGAGCCAAAATGACATTTGCCGCCAAGTTTTTTTTTTTTTTTTTTTTTTTTTTTCGAGAAAGACCTTGCACTTTCTTGTATGATAATACGCTCTTCGATTCCTGTAATTAAGTAATTTAACGGTAATGAATGCAATTTTTGGTTTTAATTAAGAACTAATATTATTTCTGTAATAAAATGTATCCGCGCTCGTCTTTATTATTCGATTACACTCGGCGTTAAGAAGATACTCTTATAGTCAAGAAAAATAGACGCAAACCAAAAGTGCATGCACTGAATTAACAACGTTTATTTCACTCCCTTATTATTCCAGCCGTCGTGAGAATGTTCAAGTTTCTGGATAATATTTTTAACAAACACGATAATATGTTAGACAAGAGAAACAAATCGAAAATCGAACGCACGAGAGGAATCGATATAAAAAAAATAACTTTTCAATTATCCGCGAACAATTTTGTTATCAATAAAACTATACGTGAATAGGTGTCGCTGTATTTATAAAAGACTTTTATAATACGCGCTTAACGTTTTCTATACACTATCGACATTTCATGATTCATGGCCTCAATTGAAAATAACTCCCTACGAGAAAGTCGATCCATTAGATATTTTCATTTCAATCAATTTCAAGTTATTTTATTCGGCAACATTTTCAAACCAGAGTTATATGCATTCGCGAATAGGCAGACGCGAGTGGAGTCCACGTTGCTGCAAATGTTTACGAAAAAAACAAAAACAAAAAAAAATTCTAATAAGCCCAAATGTTAGAAGTTATCATCTGGATGTCAGAATTTCAAGTAAAATTTGTGTAATATGTCTGTATGGAAATTTTGGATTTTCATTAATGAAAATTAACTTGATATTATAATATTATAAGCGTCTAATTAAAGAAGGTGAAATTAATTATTAACTAATCAATTTAGCGATTATCCGATGAATTCAATTGAGAGACCTAGGCAAACATGATTTTGTGACCAGTAGATGTGACAAATGGTCCTTAACACTGTGATGCGTGACCCAAATTTCGGAGTAAAAAATCTGTCATTAATCTGTCACTGGAGAGTGCTAGCAATTCGGAAAACTGCCACATCCAAGATGCGTAATGAAGTTAAAGCTTTTTTCCATGACCTATATTTTGGAATGGGACTCAAACGACCTCGAAAATCAATATGATTTTATTGTTATAAGTTTTGCAACGCTGCATTATGACCAGACGTTTTCCATATATAAAATCGATGTTTATAATTAGTCAAATGAAAACTTACTTTATATTCACAACGATATTACTTAAATAACAGACCGTATCAAAACATTCTGCAATATGAAAGATAGCGCTCATTATATTTTTTAACATCCACATTTAGTCCTTTACATATTTGAAGCGATTTTTATTTAATAACTAACAAATATTATATAAATATAACTTTGACCGAAATTACAGCCATTATTTTAACATAATTAAAGTTTCTTTTTAAAGAACGCTTAATTCGTGTGTGTGAAAATTTGAAATAATAATAATCATAAAAACACGAAATAATACGCCGGTTTTTAAATTAAATTATATGATGGACATTTATTTTCATTATTTTGATTTGATACTATAATAATTAATAAGACATGGACACAAATTTCACTTTATCTTTGTAACAGGTATTAGCGTTGAAATTTCTGTAATTCTGATATTTTATTTTATAGCTACATTATATAAATCAGAGGTATAACATTTGGATGGATTTTCTACTTATGAAATTCATTATTTATATAGAATACAGTGCCTGTATTTTGATCGGATGAAAGGATATTAATAAAGAAGTATAATTCAAAGTAACTTTTAGTCATTAGTTTAATTGATTTCGAATCTATTACTTTAAAATTAATAATACACACGTTTAAATGTTAAGTCCATTAGGAATAAGTCAAACATATATATATTTGAATGAAATATAGCTGAGTTACAAAACTTTTTACATAGATTCTACATACGTATGTCGTATGTTACATTCACACTCATATATATATATTATTCATCCAGTTTATCAACACGAGACCCAAAGATTACGAATAATCACGCAATGAGGTTTGTTTTTAACGTAAAAGTAATAATGAAATGACTATTGTTAGTGGAAAACATTCGGACCAGCAATCGCAATAGCATTAGTTCCGAGTGTCTGCGCCTGTACCATGAGAACTAAATGTGGAAGGTCCAACTTGTATTAAGAGGCTCGCAGGAAACAGACGAAGATAAAGGGACACGTGCACAATTTGAAGGAAACGTATCACGAAAGTAGGACAGGAAGTTAACAATTTCAATGATGTTGTCTTACGTATTCATACTTTTGAATAATGAAAGAAGGAAATGACAACTTGAAAAAGTCTTTCAGAGTGCAAACTAGAATTTATACAAATATATTATGGAAACGTTCTTTATTTTTAAAATCAAAAACGACAGTGAAATTTAGCAAGTAATTTTTCTGTACCGACAAGCGCGGTTTTAAAATTTATATATGAAATAATTTACGTACATCTAAGGGGTTGATTTATTTCAAAAGATAACATTATTGCAGAAAACTTTAGTCATTTAAAACTGTAGATTCATATTTATTTGAATTAATACATAAAGTCGAAAAATGAATCAAGGCTGTACGTAGAATTTATTTACTTACTATTTTATTACATCTTAAATTGGGAAAAAGTTTGTACAAAATTGCAATCAATTTTATCATAATTATATGACAATAATGATATATAAAAATAAGAATATAATTAGATATGAATATAGAGAACAATCTGCAGCAGAAATTCAATTATGTATCATATCAAATTTATTATTTTATATATCGACATTTTAAATTTACCTATGTTAGGGAATGGGGTTGTAAGTCAAGTTTCACAATTTGTTCTTTTATTTTCTTCTCTTGTACATAAATACTATTCAGAGTAATTTATACTGTTGTAAATAATATAAAAGTATTATTAGCACTTTTTACAAATGCTATTAAATACTTTTGGTATAAATTATTCAAATTCGCAATTCATTTAAAGAACGTTTGATGTTTGTTTTGTTTTATTAATTGCGATAATAATTAGATAAAATATCATATAAAGAAAAATATATTAACGACTGAATAGGTTCTATACAAATTCAATGAAAAATATATAGTTGGCATAATAAATGTTTACAATATTCAAACCTATATACATAAATCAAACTTCGATTACAGTCTTATACTTGATTATATACATATACTAGACTTTTCGAAGATATTTTCTAATTACATTTCAAATTTACTTGCAACAATAAAGCCGCTCATTTTTGTACATTCGGTTTTAGTTTTTATATATAGTTCAAGTTGTAAATATGAGACGAGGTTCCCGGTCTAAAAAAATACTATTCTAAGGCATAATTCTATTAAGTTTGACATTTTTAATACTTTCAACACACTTTGGAAGGATTATGGGAATTTATTAAATATATAAGAAATAATATTATAAAAAGTTAACAGAGTTATAAGATAAAAATTATATATCTTCACATCAAAGTATGTAATTTGTAAGATTTTGATTTTAACGTCTCCGGAGTGCTATTAACAGTAATGTATAACGTCTAATTTCTCTAAGTGTGGATGTTAGACTTAATTAAACTTATCTTACACGTTATAAAATTGAAAAAAACTATTTTAAAATAACAAACTTTATATATTAATATTATAAACCAGAAATAATTTACTAATATTCTTCAGTTTATAAACAATATATACACTGAGAGAAATATTACAGAAAATTTTACTGTTTTTAACAGTAACGAAAAGACATGTATACTAAAATAGAAATATTGGCGTTAAAATTAACATTAAATACTGAATAAACTGAATAATTTTCTCTTTTCTTTATAACATGTTCAATTTTTACCACCAAAAATTACTGTTTAAACAGTAATTTTCAGGATTTGACCGACATATCTTTGCATTGTTAAAAACGGTAAAAATTTCTGTTATATTTCTCTTAGTGTATATATATATATATATATATATATATATATATATATAATTATATGTTTATTTATTTAAATTTTTTTTTTAAATTATATGTATATACACACATAAATTTGAATAATTAAAAAAATAT
>JABFQC010006362.1:0-10837 GCA_022817085.1 Psilanteris sp. ZL-2020 | reverse complement strand
GATATGTATATCACACTTGACGTAACTATTTATAATCTATACAGATGAGAAAAAAGATAACGAATATAATAATAACAATTTAAAATTATAGCATTTCAGTATAACGTGGTAGATACGGTAAATCAGATATCTTCTATATGATAATGAGGAGGAACAAGACTACGATAATAACTATTTTAACTTCGCTTTTACTTTATAATTATTTACTGTTTACTCTATTGTAACTTCAGTTTTACTTTCACTATACTATAAAATACATTATTTTAATACATGAAAATAACAAGCTTTATAGGTATATAGGTATATGTTACCAATAATATTCTTAAAAAGAATAATATCAATATTTTATTGAAAACTTAATTTGGTAATAAATTATTGAGTAGTATATTTTTATATTATTTTGTAATATATTGTATTATTTGATTATTATTAAATTATCTGTAAAATTTTGCCAGAAACAATTATAAAGATTTAATCAATTAATTTTTAATATTGCAGGAACTTTATTTACATAAATAATTAATGTGAATTTTACTCATTAATTTATATAATTAATAATTGAATGTAGTATAGTCTATAAATTTAAGGAATATTTAATTAAACAATAACCATACAACAATAGTAGTACGGTTATTATATAATCGATATTATACCCTATAATTATAATTAATATATTATTAAAATATATATTTAACATTACTATTATAGATTTTAATATGATTTAGAATATTTTAAATGCAAAGATGAAATAAACCTTCCACAAACACTTTATTCTAATATTATGAAAGTATTATTTGTGGAATATTTATAGCATATATTATTCCCTTATAGGGTATGGTATATATAGTCTAATTTGAGAGAATAAATATACAGGAAATATGTTCAACCGGAAGCAACGTTCATTATTAATAACCATTTTGAATTCTTAATTCTTTTATATTTTTAAAAAGTTAATTGATAGTTCATGAAATCCTCTACTTTTAATATAAGTTTATTAATCTCTTATCATTTATCAATTCTTAATTCCTTATCTTTTTATTCTTTAACCGAACTCAAAATCATCTGCTTTTATGTATAGTTTCAAAATAACTACAGCGGTAGTTCCATAGAGAAATAAACGATAATACAGTTGATAATAATCCTCTTATCACATGTGCAATTAAATTCAAATTTGTATGAATCGAATGTCGTTATACACTACCAAACATTAATGAAATGTTTGGAAATTAAATTAAATAATTAGTATATCAATACAATTAAATTTTAATTATGTACATTGATAGTGCAAAGAAATTTAAAGAAATTAAAATTAATAGAGACCGAACTAATTTGATTTAAATACTATATTTAATTTGACCCTTAAAATAAACTTCATTTTAAGTTCAAAACAACCACCCATAAATCATCTTAATTAATAATATTCATTTCATTATAAAATTTTCAATACTAAAATTGCTTCATTTGCGTCGTATTTACTTTTTGTCGTTTGTTACTTTTACTTCTATCTCCAAATATATTAGACAATTCTAATCTTTATCAAACATAGATAAAACGCATATCTAATAACGGTATTCATAAAACAAAATTGAACGCTCCAAAATTGTGACTCCTCTCAAGCCTTCGACATGCACCCTCAACGAATTCAATTAATAAAACAATCCATCAAACTAATCAACTAATTTAATTTGAGTTGCTAAAAAGTTGTGTTCACGCGTAATGACTCGACATTCCGCATCGCGGCGCGAGAATCGGCGCTAACCGCGCTAACGTTCCACTCCTTGACTCGTCAGACACACCCGGTCGGCAACGCGACTGTGAACGAATCTTAACAGTAATCGAGGTGCGCGATCGTCGCGACGTCGCGCAGTGAGCGCAGTGTTGCGTGCTTGGTTGTCGACGGAACGAGACCAAGTTGGGTCGGGCCGAGATTTGCAGCTACTTCGGGCGCACCGCGATGACGGGATCTAGTCGGGGTTCGTACAGCGTCGTCTAGATCCGGCCGTGTTCGCACATCGAATATCCCGTAATCCCAACAATCGCCTGCTTCCTAGAATCTAAGTAACAGAGACACCGATTGATAAGATGGACGAGTGCATGTTGAACGACTTGCTCGAGTGCTCGGTATGCCTCGAGCGACTGGACACGTCGAGCAAGGTGTTGCCGTGCCAGCACACGTTTTGTAAGAAGTGTCTGGAGGAGATCGTGAGCACCCACCGGGAGCTGCGCTGCCCGGAGTGCCGCGTGCTCGTGGACGCCAAAGTCGATGATCTGCCGCCAAACGTGCTGCTGATGCGCATCCTCGAGGGAATGCGCAACGCTACTCCTAAACAGCCGACCAAACCCCAGCAGCCAGGCGCCGCGAAAGCCCAACAAGTCGTCCTGGCGCCGCAAAACCACCCCTCCGTGGCCAACAACCTCGCGCGACATGCCACCGCAGCCAAACAGCAGATCCACAACCGGCCCTACGGCCTCGCCATCTACGATTATGTTTCCAAAGTTCCTGGGTCAGTTCGTTTGTCAACATGGCCTGTTATTTGGTGGTGGATTTAAGTTTTTCAGTTTACAATTATGGTTTGTAAGTGTGTGTGCGTGTATGTGTGCATGTGCCTGCGGGATAGATATATTTACGCATGTTTATATATAGGTGTATGGATACCCGTGAATGTGTTTTTCTTTGTTTGTGTGTGTACGTATTTTGGTGTAGGTGTGCGTGAATGGGTGAATGGATTGCGAGTATTTTGGGGTTATTGAGAATTTACTGCTCCAAAAGAAGGATTTTTAGGTTTTAAAGAGCGGTGATGGAAATTTGTAGGGTCTCTGGGAGTTTTTAAAATTCTGATGATTGTTTAAATGTTTGGTACTATTAAAACAATTTTACTCTTTTTTATTGTGTTTAGAATAACATTCTCCATTTATATACTGGATTATTGCACTATTATATATACTTATATGCTAGATAAATGTATAATGAAATTATTAAGTCGTTCAATCTGGTACCAAGGAATTAAAATGTCCCTATATTGCCATTCAATTACATTAACTCATTTTTTTCATTTTTTGGGGTAAAATGTCAATATGACCTTGTTAGTTTTATTTTTTGGTTTTAATGTTTATAAATAAAATATATCAATCGAGTTTTATTAATAATTAATGGTTTTAATAAAGAATACTTTTCTATGGGACCAATAAAGAACAGTATGTTGTTGTTGATATTTGGTATCAGGGTGTAAAATTTACCCTATAGAACCATTGAGTTAATAAAGAACAGTATCTACAATGTTGTTTACCAGATTATCATTGATTCCAAATATTAAAACACAAATATATTATATATATGTCATTTTTAAAATATATACTTTGCTTTAATATAATATTAATTCTATTTTTATTAATTTTTTATTTATTTCCAGTATTTTATGTATATTACTTCATTAATTTTGAGCATTTTAGTTATATTAGACACATTTTATATTATAATTAATTTATTTAAATTTTACAATAATAGTGTAACATGAAACAAAAAATTTAAAATATACTATTACGTCTTATATAACATTATATGTAATATAAATAAAAAAGCATTAGAGTTTAAAGTTTTATATCAATAAAAATAAAACATTTTAAATGACAAATATTGGATTTTTAAATACAAATTTATCTTAAATAAAATTATCACCAAAATCCTTACACTTTTTCAAGTTTACATATTTTATCATTTAAATTATCAATTATTCTCTTATTATTATGTATATCACTCAAATTTAAGTAATTGAATTATTTACACTGCAATCGATTTGAGGAAAATTACATGACATATAATATAATTTAATACTTAATATTATGCATATTTATGTATTTCTACAGCAGTATTTTTTTTCATTACATATAATTCACAATATTGTGTAATTTTCACAACACCTTTATATTGTATTATATCATAAGAAAATTATGCTCAATCATATATTTAAATTGTTTACATTTAATTAAATACATAAAATCAGATATTTATAATAAAGAATAGTATTATGTTTGTAAATCTACTAATTTGTTTATATGCTTTTGTGATTTAATCATGATTTAAACATATTATTTACTGTGGAAAGTAATACATTATTGATATAGATTATATTTTCTTTGTAAAATATTGTTGGTTGATTAGTTCTTTTGAATTTAATATAAACAGATAATGCAATCTTGAAAAATAATACGCTGTATAAAGACAATTGTAACATTTTCATTTAGTAAATATATCAATGAATTTATTAAGCTTATCATTTAACTCAATTAATTTTGATTAATGATTTCAGCTTATCTTAGTATAATTATCAAAAATCTTATGAAAATAATAACAGTTTAAAATTCAATAAAATTTATTAAAAAAAAGTTAAATTATATAAAATAAATAATATAATTTTGTAATTAAAGTATGAAATATGATAAAATTAAAATTTCATAAATCTTTATATACTATCATTATAATGTTAAAACTGTTAAATGTTGTTATACAATTAGTTTTTACAGAAATTAAAAAACTTATTGATGGAAAATTTTGGTTTTCATTCCATTTTCAATTATTATTAATATTATCAAGCTTTTACTTTTTTAAGTGTTTGATAAATTTCAGTTATTTCAATGATAATACATATAGAAATTTATAACAGAACTTAATATTTTTTGTATTAAATGTATATTATAATTTATATAAAACAATAAAAATAAAAATTATGCATTCAAATATATATTAATTATTTTTCAAATATGTTCATTCATTAAATTTATTCTTTAATGAGGTTTTTTTTATGTAATGATATAATTTGTTTGTCAAATAAATAAAAAATTATTCATTCATAAAACAAATCCTTTAACATAATATAGCACAAATTAAATTATTTGAAATAATTAAAATTTAAACTTTTTTAAAAGTATTTGTGTCAAACTAAACAAATAAATGCTTTTTTCTATTATTTTATTTGTATTTTTATATGTAGACTTATAATTTTAAATGGTTATTTAAAATTAATACCATAATTTTAAACCATAAATTATAAGGTTTTGCTGAGTTTTAAAGCTAATGTGCAATTCATTTTAAATGAACGAGAATTTGCTATGTAAAACGTTTATAAATTATGTCAATATGAATGCTGACATGGGAAATATTTTATTAACTTTAAATTAATACCAAAATACTAAATTAATTATTGGTTTATGTTCTTATTTTAAAATATTTTTATAATTATTAGTAAAAACCTTTACACAAAAATAAATTATAATATATATGATATATATTTATAAATTACTAGATAGCTTTTTGATTGTTTATTTATATTATTCCCAATTTCCATTTTTACATATTTAAAGCCACATTCATTTTTTTATAATCATAAAATCATACTTTGTGCATAAATTATACTCTATTTTATATGAAGAATGTTAATATGATAAAATGAATGTTGACAACATTTTACCATGTCATGATATTCCTGCAGTTAATAAAATGTTATTTTTATAAAATATTATCCAATACTAAAGAACATCTGAACCTTTCTAGGAAAGTGATCTTGATTATACTCAATAAATATAACAAAACTAATAAGAACATTATGATATTATAGTATAAAATGATTAACTTAAAACATAATAAAAATAAACTGTATTTTATTATTTATGTTTCTGTTCATGAAATTAATAAATCTAAAAATGTATACTTTATGAAAACGTCAAAACAATTTTGTATGTTAAGTTATAATAAGTAGAATGTCTGTAATAATTTTATTAGTATATATAAATTTGTTGGACAAATTATAAAATAAAAATTCAATTTTTATTTTTACAGAGACCTTAATTTTAAAAAGGGTGATATTATCATATTGCGAAAAAAAATAGATAACAATTGGTATTTTGGAGAATGTGGATTCAATCATGGTGTTTTTCCTTTATCATATGTACAAGTAAGTATTTGTTTTCAATACATTAAAAGGAAGTATATATTTAACATTTAAGACAAGCTAAAAGTAAAATAAAAATTAAATATATCAAATCTTAATTTTTCAATCTATATTTAGGTAATGACACCTTTGCCTCCACATGTACCACAATGTAAAGCTCTATATGATTTTCGGATGTCTAATGATGATGAGGATGGATGTCTTACTTTCAACAAGGTAAAATTCCATTTTATTTATTATATATTATAAAATTGTATTGTTATGATAAAATAAAATAGTTAAAAAATAAAATAAACTTATTATATTAATTTAATAAACAATTTATTTTTAGGGTGAAATTATTAGTGTTATTAGAAGAGTAGATGAAAACTGGGCCGAAGGAAAGCTTTTAGATCGAATTGGAATATTTCCTTTGGCATTTGTTGAATTAAACAGCATTGCCAGAGCTCTTATGAAATTATCTACAAAGTAAGTATTTTTGGTATAATTATATTTACAAATATTTTCATGTTATCAAGAATTGTATTATTTACAATTTTTCTTTTATAGTGTTCAACCGGGTCCATCGAGAGTAGCGCCTCCTACACCGACTAATGATGACACAACGCCTTTAATACCTACAGATCATTCACGAAATGTACAAACTTCAGGTCAACCAAGATCACAAATTAGTCCGGTAAATATTATAATACATTTTATTTATATTCATTATACATAATGATACTAAATTCAAACATTGTCAAACATTCAATTTTATTTAGTTGTCTAATATAAATATTTAGAAGAATAAATTATTTTACTGCATTATTTGAACAATATTATAATTTATGTTTACATAATATGAAATTTAAAGTTATTCCAAATATATATCTAATGTTGTATATAATATATAATAACATAACATTTTGCATTTTTATAGGCGACAGCTCTACCAGTGTCTGATTCTAGTTCAAACATTTCATCTGGAGGAAGTTCTACTACTACAAGTCCCAATACTCCAAACAGTTCTAGCACTTCAAGCAGTTCAAGCACTACTCCTAGTAGTCCTAGTAGTCCAGCGACCTCACCACCAGCTGTTGGAAGTAGACATAACGTTAAACGACACAGCTTCACGGCAGTGAATTCAGGACATCAGCCACATCCTCACCATAGACATAGTGCTGAAATTCTAAGTCCTGCAGTTGATTCCGCGCTGTCTAGTGCAACAAATGAACAAGCTTTTTCAGTATCTAATCAAACCACTGCTAATAATGATCACAATATAAGACATCGACGTAGTGGTAGCAGTGATTTGGTGCTAGCTCAACCATCCCAAAATGTACCTAGTAATGCAACTGCAAATAATTTACCAGCTGCATACATCGCACTCTATCCATATAAACCCCAAAAATCCGATGAATTAGAGCTTAGAAAGGCAGGAATTTACATGGTCACTGAAAGGTGTCAAGATGGTTGGTTCAAAGGTACTTCTAATCGAACACAAAAATGTGGAGTTTTTCCTGGAAATTATGTTGCACCTGTGAACAAGTAAGTTTTTCAAAAATTACTTGTTTGAATGAAACTTAAAATGTTAAACATTATAATTTAGTTATATATGTATATATCTTAATTACGTCAATTGTTATTACAATGATGATACAATAATTTAATGATAAGTTATTATACTTTAAATATCAAATTGATCTGCCTTTTAACAAATTAAAATCCAGTTTTTATTATAGATGCCAACGTGGTACTTGCCGTGGATCTCCAACGGCTGCTCCTCAACCAAGCACGACTGCTACTTCTTCCCAAGTTAATAATGAATCTCGACTTACTTCTTTTACAAAGAATAAAAACATTGCTTCACAGCCTTACAATATTCGTACACTGCCACCGGAATTACCACCACGAGCAGTCAGTCCTGCAACTGCTATTACTTCATCTTGGCATCCACAGAGACCTCAATCTCAAGGACAAAGCCCACCACCAAGACCTTGCGAACAACCATCCATAGCCGCTGCAACTGGACGAACACATAATAATGTGATGATATCTAGCATTGGTAAAACTAATTTCTATGTTTAATGTGCATTTCTTATAATATAATATATATTTATAAAATTTTATTTATTTGAAAGCGTTTACATGATATTTATATATTTCTTTCCTCGTCTAAGGAAAGCGCATTTTTATATATATAATTAATATTTTATTATATAGAAATAAAACAATCAACATATATCATAATAATTGTTTAAAATTGTGTATATCTAAACTAATATAAGATAACTATATGTTATAATTTTATATTAATTATATATTTTTATAATTGATTTATTACATGTAGCTTCTCCTGGAAAGTTACCAACTGCAACAACAGTCTCATCCGCGTCAAGTTCTACAGCTAGTATAACAACAACTTCTGATTTAAGCAGAAGTCCAAGTAATACAGCAAATGTATCACCTGCGTCAGCAGTAACTGTCTCCGCTCCAACTCCAAAGCCGGTTGAGAAAGTAAAATAATACTCTTGATCACTGAATTTTTTGAACTAAGATTATTCAACTAAAAACATTTATATTTTAAGTTAATGTGTAAATTTTTAATAAAGAACTTAACCATTTGTGTACTTAGAAATATATTATACTTTTATATATTAGACAATGCTTTAAAATAAGAATATATATTAATAAAAGTTTATTATATTAGTATATATTATAATAAAGAATTGTCATTTTAAATTGTTCAAAACATAATTTTTTAATTATTTTCTATAACTATTTTGTATAGATTCTAAATTTTATACTTTGTGATGTTGTTTACTTTTTATATATATTTATAATATAAATAAATAATATATATTTTATACAATTTATATATATTTGATTGTGGTGTTTAGACGAAAGAGAAGAAAGATAAAGGCGTTTCTTTGATGCGTCGTTTGACAAACATGAAAAAGTCAAAATCTCCACCCCCATCGACGTATTCAATGGACAATCCAGTTTTCGATGATGGTAATTGTGGCACTTCTTCGGCAACTCCAATTCATACACGGTGAGAAACAATCCTCGATGATTTCATGAACATTTTGCAGCTTAAAAGTATCATGTCATTGTTTTGTGCTTTATAAATTTATATTTTCTTCATTACATTTTTATTTCATGAAATTGTATGTTTGTTTATTATCACACAAATTATAACTTTTATTTAAAAGTACATTTTTGTTAAGAAAACATGTTATCCATATTGAGCATGTCTATTAGTGTTTGATTAAATTATATGCATTTGTTGAATTTTTGTTGCTCACAATGTGCTTCTATTTTTTTACGACAGTTCAAACTGAAGAAATCTCTTCAAGTTGCAGCTAACTGCGTAGAATGTTATATGCTTGAGTGCTTGAATTGCAACTGTTTTTTAACTGTATTTGAATTATTTTAATATATAAATATGAATAACTAATTATAATTAGATGCATCTTATATAGTAACTGATATTTAGACGTTATTATTAATCACAATTATTAACTACTTTATAGGTTAAATTAATTGATTGTGAATGATTAATATTAACTGTACTAATGTCAATCATAGCATAGATCAAGGAAGCTGAATTATTTCATATAAAGAATACAATTTGAATTTTAAATATGACTGTAACTACAATATGCTATTAATTAGATTATTTCAAATTAAAATGTTGCAATATCAAATCACAAAAATGTTTGTTATGTAACCAAATGTACGTTGAGTTGTTTTCAACGATATTTAACTTCATTGTATAATTATGTTTTTCTTTAAAAATTGTTCTTAATTAAAAAAATTTGTATAATAATTGTTAATTAGTCATTACATGTAAACAAACTTTTTCAAATTGAATTAATAAAACAATTATTTATTTATTTTGATAAAAATTTGTTTTTTTATTACTTCCAGAAACAAGTATTGTTTTAACAAATCCATGTCCTTTTTAATCTTTAACTGTAAAAGTACGTGTTGTATGAATATTTGTTTTGTACATAACAATTCTAATTCTGGAAAGTGAAAGTCTGATAACTTTTAAAATGCTTTAGATTTAAGCAGTTGAAGTTGCGGAATTTCATTTTCAGCATAATTGATTCTTCAATTTAAAGCAAAACTTGTTTAAATAATTTGTTCAATGTTTTTCGGATAACTAGTATTTTATTCATGTATATCACTCACATGTCAATCGTTCTAATCAGTGTAAAAAGTAAAAAAAATGTTTTGTAAATTTACTAATAAAACAACGATCTGGACAACTACTGAAACAAACAACTTTGTGATTTTAATTATAAAGAAGGTCAGCATTTTCTAATATTTGTCGGAAAATCGGTTGGGTCGGTAAAAACAGATCTGGTTCGTGCCCAAGTCAGTTGCTACAAGTGGGTCCCACACAGGAAATAATTGCTTCGAACAACTCCCACCGCATGTACCCAGGTTCAGCTCAGGGACATCTCACAACCTCAGAGAGAATTAAATACAAGGAGCGTCCCTCCTTGCCCATTGCGTTTATTCAAAGGTTAGTGGCCGATAAGAGTCGGCATATTCTCTACAAAACAAAATAAAATTATGATCATAATAATAATTCCATAAACTTTGATTTCTACTTTGATCATAATTATGTATCCTAATTGCATATGTAAAAATTATAATTAAACATAGGGTACTAAGATTTAATGTAAATAATAAAATGGAATAAGATATCTTCATTTGTTTTATAGAATGTATGTTATTCCGTGAACTATTTTATTAAACTTTTAGTTTTATTAAAATTAAATAATCTTATTTTATTCTCTTTGTGTGAAGTTTTAATTATTCAGAAATGTCCTTAATGTAAATAACAGCTTCATTGCAGTATTCAATATATATCAACATCATACATATAAACATAAAGT
>JABFQC010006361.1:0-10838 GCA_022817085.1 Psilanteris sp. ZL-2020 | reverse complement strand
GTTGTGACGATGAAGTTAACACGTTCAACTGATGTTGTGAAGTCTTTCAGTTCGAATCTCTGTGTAAATAGTATTTTTATATTGTATGTAATTTTTTTTATTTATTTAAATACAATATATCTATATCAGTATCCTATATAAGAATACTATATAAGTATCCTACATCAAATATTATATCGGTTTAGTATGCCATAATGTTATTTGAGTTCCTGCATGAGATTCCTAAATAGGATTCCTATATCAATATTTTCAGCAGGGCATAGTAAAAAAATAAAAAAGGTGTCATATAAGAAATAATTTTACATTGTGTATGATGCTTCAGTTGAAAAGTTGAATTATAAAAGTTACGTGTAATGTTTTTTCAAGTGTATCATTATTACCCAGATAGCAAAATTTGAAAAAATGTAAGCATTAATGCTCGCATAATGCTAACATAAACGTTGCAAATGTGTCAGAGTATTATTCACATTATGCTAGCACATGCTCGCCTTAAGGTAACTTTAAGCAAACAAGAACGCTTGCATAATGCTAGCATTAATGCTCGATTAATGATATGTAGTAAAATAAAATAAATAAAAAATAAAATTCGCGGTGACCAAACTCATAACCTTCAGTGTATCAGTCTAAGCCCGAGACCGCTTGCTAATAGGACTATATATTGAACAACGTAGAGTTTCCATAATGTCAAGCGGAGCGTTGCCTTTTTATTTGATTAATACTACAGTTCTATTGAACTTTTTATGGTATAAGTGTTTATGTTAATAATAGTTTATAATAACACAATTAAATTATGCAATTAATTGAGCATGTTTAAATTATTACAAAAATAATTCTAATGCAGAGTTTGGGACAGTATTTTACAACATGATCTTGAGTTTTCATCAATTTTTACGAGTATTTTTGCAGATTTGTAAAGGGGTGGAAACAGTGTTATCCATATCAAAGTATATAATATACCTGATATATTAAAATATTTTAATTTGAAATGTTCGTACATTAATTAAATATAATCCGGGTTGTATATCGATTAATATTTTCAGGATATTTCCACAATATAGGAAAAATTTTATGCAGCTAACAAGTTGGAGATATTTTATATGTTACTATTTTTTTGATCTCAAAAAAGATAGTTTGATATTTAGACAAGATTATATATATATACAATATATTAATATTTATAAATATGGTTATATTCGTTAGAAAACAGCTCTAACATATATGTAGTATGTTGATTAAACGATTTTTGTTTTCACAATTATTGGGCGGAGTTTGATATATCGTTGTACACATATATACATATACAAAACATCCTCGCAAGTCAGTCTGAGGTGAGATACCAATCTAGTTCGTTGCCGGTTAATGTATATATTCAAAATAATAAAATCACTCAATTGTAGTTTTTCTTCTTTTATTTGCACCAAAAATACTATATATATTGTTAGCCTTATATATGCTTGCATTATCTGACATTACACGGAGAAAAAAATCGACTGATTATTCTATGAATTAATTTCATGCTTTATTCCTATATTTTTTTTCATACTATTATACATTGAATTCATCCTTTTAACCTGTGAATAAACTGTATGTAAAATTATTTTGATGTTAAATTAAGGTGACATTCAAATTAATTTTACATACAGTTTCACAATTCACTGTATAATAGTATGAAAAAAAACATAGGAATAAAGCATGAAATTAATTCATAGAATAATCCGTCGATTTTTTTCTCCGTGTATATGCTTGCATTATGCTAGCATTAATTCCAATTTTAAGGCAATGTCAATAGAAATTAAAATATAAATATGCATGCTTAACTTTTGCATGTATTAATACAGCATTAAGCTATCATGAATGCTAACTTAAAGCTAGCGTAATGTTAACATAATGCTAACATAAACGTTGCAGATGTGTCAGAGTATTGATCGCATATACGAGGCATGCAAGCTTCATTATTGCGAACAACTTGCTAGCATTATGCTTGCATTGGTAAGAATTGGCTTCACATGCTAACATAAACCTAGCATTATGCGAGCATTAATGATCGAACATTAAATGCAAGTAAAATGATTGAGCATTCAATGCTATCTGGATTAGATATTATTTAAATGATTTCATAACAATAAATAATTTTATTATTGTATAATTATAACTTTACTTAAACCAAATTCTTATTAGCTAATTAAATAAATTCGTATTTTACTATTAGTATTGTCTGTAAAGTTTGAACAGAACGCGCCAAATCGACGGGACGAGACGAACAATCGAAACACATTCGATACGAGAAATGAAATCAACTATGTGTTTCGCAGCGTTCGACCTTCGACGATTCTCGACGTAGTCTCGCAAGTCGCAGTTCGCAGTCTCGCTGCTCGTTGACTTGGTTTTCTCAGAGGCTCGGTGCGCGGTCGACTCGGTGTAATTCGGAAATTGGTGGGGGGCGATTCCGTGGATCTACGATCCAGAGTGTGGCATCGCTGCATCCGATTGCATTGCACGGTGCCGCTCGATCGAAGATCCACCGTAGTGTCATCCGGATTGTTCGCGGACGACGCGCAACGACTGATTCAAGCGAGCGAATGTCGGTCGTGCTCGCAACCGCGAGCGTGTAAATTTTTGTTATTACGTTCGACAGCTTAGTAAAAACGCCGTTGACGTGAACCGTCTTGAGACCGCGCGAAGGGCGTGGGCAGTGAAGACCAACTAAATAACTCTTCGCAGGTAATTGTTCAGCAAATGCAATTTTTCAGTCCTCGACTATTAACTCATTTCCATGAAAACCAATATAATTATTTAGTTATGTGTGTACATTTGCCCTTTACGTTGCAATGCTTCTACAGTGAACTGCATCGTGTATATTGTATGCTGTTAGAAAACTTGTATGAAAATAAATAATAAAATAATCCGAAATTGATTTTTTGAAAAAGTTCGATAATCTATTTATTTAGGAGGAAAAGAACGTATTCTAAATTGGCGCATAATTTGAGAAAATTGCTATCCGCGTTACAGCACAATTTCTGAATTATTTCGTAGGGAATAAAGCCCGTATAAAATATGTGAGTTTTAATGAATGCACAGTCTTATTTTGAAAAGTCGCTTGTAATATTTGGCACTGTTATGATTAATAAATGTTGGCCGTTGAAAGGTGTAAGTTGTGCGTACGTTCGTGCGTGCTGCGTGCGTATGTATGCTTATACATATGAGTATAACATCCGCACATACACATATAAGTTTGTTACGAGCCTAGTTGCGGCGTTTTCTTTGCGTTGCGTTTATGCTCGTAGCTTTCGTTAACCAAATTATGTCACGTCACCCTTTCTCCACCGTTCGCTTTCACTCTAAGCATTTTCGCACCCAAATTTTGACCGGCCTTTTGTTTACGTTGTCTGTTAATTCGCAGCCTAGTCGGTGCACCGTTGAATCGTCGATCAAGCCGATTTCGTGCCCTCGTGTAATTGCTCGCACGTCTCGCATTGCCGACGTGTTATCGAACCCGCGCTTCGCAAAAGAAAGTCGTATGCGTGACGAGTATACAATGGTCTAAATTTGCGATTATGGCAAGCTGTTTTTAGATTCATAAGCCGACTTATTCTCGCATTCACCGAACCCAATCGCAAGTTGCTTGAATGTCAAGTGTACCGAGCCGCTTTTAACACTAAATTCGTGTTTTTCGTTGAACGTTTTGTGCGGCGCATTCTGTACAATTAATTGTTTACGGTATGCTAGTTCTTTGGCTTTGTGTATTTCGAATCGCGATCGGAAAATAATATTATATGTATGTACATAAATGTCTAATGTTTAACGCAACTATTCGTATTCCACATTATAATTTTATGTTTGCGGCGTCTGTCAATTTTTGGTTAGTTTACAACTGTGAGAGAGCAGTGTTAGGAATTCATTTTAAGATTAAGCATTGTTAGTTCGACAGGATAATTTATAAGTTAAACCGTGGCTAAGTCTAGACTAATTCTATTATGTTTGCTTATAATTAATTTACAAATCATTATTTTAAGTTAGATATTTAAAAAAAATAAAACTAAGACCAATATTATTCTAAATTCTTTTTAATTATTAAACTAAATAAATTAGAAATAAATATTATTAATTTAGGATAAACTTATTTGAGGTAGAATTCTTATAATTTATTATTTTTTAAACTTATTCTATTATTAATATTATTATTATTATTAAATTAAATATATTTGCTATATATTACGTGTTTTTTTTCGTTATATTTCAACATAACCATAAGAAATTAATATCACTGTAAATTAATTATATTGTAGACTGAAAATTAATTATTCAAATATAATTGTCAATATTTATTACATTTCTGCTTATAATTTATTTTTTTCTCAAATGACGCCCATAAAACGCATATCTTGTGAACCATAAAAATAATGTTAAATATTAATCTTTTTTCAGACTGTTTTCCTAGTTCGAGAGTGCTGGACATTAAGACAATCGATGCGTTAGAATCTAAAGTACTCATCAGCCTCAGTAATGGATACCACGAACAATGCAAACGTTCGGCCGACAACCCGTGTCTACAAAAAGTCCACTCTTAATGGGAAGATCACTGTATATATTGGCAAGAGGGACTTTGTAGATCACATCACACACGTTGATCCTATTGGTCAGTTGAATAACAAGTAATAACAACTTGATCGACTTCAATTGTAACTTAATTGAAGAGGGAATTATGCCACGTGGATTTGTTTTTCGAATTGCACAGAAAATTTCCAATATTTTAAAAGTTCATATAAAAGTATATATAAAGTAATTGACAAACAAATTTATTAATTCAGATTGCAATATCATTACATAAAATTTTATATTTTATTAATTTAGTGTATAATGTGTGTACATAATAAAAATAACATGTACACATAATGAGTTCCAATGCTTCTGGGAGCGGGCTAAATAACTAAAAAAACTAAATAACCCAATGTTACATCATAATTCAAATACTATTTTAAAATAATAACTATATTTCTTCAGTATTTTTGATACAATTAATTTATAGTTAAAATTTATTTATTTAATTTAAGTTCATGGGCTATTTAAATTTATTGAAATCAAACCTATTAAATATTTATGGACAGACTATTTTTATTATAATTATTTGTCTTGTATTATGTTATTTTTTAATTAAAAACTTGTATTAAATTTAACATAAATGAAAGTTTTAATTATATTATTATGAGATTAAATTTTTAATATTTTTCTGTTTTTGCAAATTAATATTTATTTATTATATAAGATTCTTTAAGGTGAAATATGAATTGTCTTTTCTTTAATAAAAAAATAATAATATTAATTTAATAGATCTATTAGTAAAATAAAATTTAATTATGAAAAAATTAATTGTATCTGTTAAAAAATCATGTTTTTTCAGTTTTAATTTATTAAAAAAAAATTGTATGTTTTAATACAAATCATTTTATATTCCCTGCTTCTAAATACAAAATAGCTTACATATTAACAAAATGTATATTTCACCATCATTACATGTTTTATTACTTTCTTGAGTTTATTAATATTATATTATTATTTATATTATTATTTATTTATAATGTATGTAAATAAAATTTATTAAATGAATTTATTTAGTCAATTATTTTGTTGCTTGCTTAAAATATTGTATAAATATAATATTTTTAAATATTATATTTTATATTAATGATTAATCATGACTTAATAGAAATTACCAATTAAGTTGGTTAATTACTTACTTATTTATAACCATTTTTAATATTTTTTAAATTATAAATTCCATAATATTAAGTAATGCTTTAATAATATTATGCATGCAATATATTTATAGATAAAATATGTCATACATTATTCAATCTAAATCTGACTTTGCATATTAAATGTATTTAAAATTTATTATTCTATATGTATTATATCAATAAATATGACAGAGTATGTTATATTAATCATTCATTAATAAATTATAAGAATCAATAACAATAATTTCAAACTGATATGGTCAGTTTAGTATTTAAATTAATATTACTAAAATAGAAAACTTCAAAAGTAGTTTTAGTTTTTGATTAAGATTATAGGCAAATAAATTTCAATATTTCATTGCATAAATTATACAGAGGCAATTATATCGGTTTATAAAATGATTAATTCTTGCTTGATGTATAAAACAATAATAATTTTTATTGTCATTTTTATTTTTATTATTACATAGATGGTGTTGTGCTGATAGATCCAGATTTTGTAAAAGATCAAAAGGTTTTTGGGCATGTCCTAGCAGCGTTTAAATATGGCAGAGAAGACTTGGATGTGCTAGGATTAAATTTCCGCAAAGACTTGTACCTGGCAATCGAACAAATTTACCCTAGTGTTCAACCACAACGAGACCTCACAAGATTACAAGAGCGATTGTTGAGAAAACTTGGTAGTAATGCTTATCCGTTCTATTTTGAACTGCCACCACACTGTCCTGCTTCTGTGACGTTACAACCTGCTCCTGGAGATACTGGTAAACCGTGTGGAGTAGATTATGAATTGACTGTCTTTGTTGGTGAAAATCGGGGTGATTTGCCACATAAAAGGTAATATTTAATTGAAATTATTCTTTAATATGTTATTTATTTTCTTTAAATGAACTATATTGGTTAAATAATAAGATGACTATAAAATGTATATAATAATTAAGAAAAGAAACAATATGTATCTATAAAGTTATATGACTAATTTTTTCTCTAATTAGTTATTTACTATGTAGAATTCTGTTTATTTATGAAAACCTGACTATATTTTTATAAGTTTGATTGTGAATGTAAATAGTTGTATTATAAAATACATATGTATAATACTATTAATATATCTCTGGTTGCATCTGAGGTCTAGAAGCCATCTTGTTTTTCATTTGCACAATATTAAAATTGAAGGAAACTGTTAAGTTTGAGGATAATCCTACAAAATATGTTATTGATGTCCCTACAGCATTATTTTTCTTGTTTGGTTATATTTTTAAATAATGGATGCAGTTAAAGCCAACATGCATATTCATGTTGGGAGAGTAGCATCCGCTCAGTTTTTAACAAAAATAATTTTGCACACTCATAACTAGGCACTTCTGAATGGGGCAAATCATTTGCACTGAAAGGCATATATATATATATATATATATATATATATATATATATATATAAATCATATTTTTTAATGCAATTAGATAACATTGGATTCATTTGTTATTAAAATAATGTATTACTTATTAATTAAATTAATTCTTAAATAAAGGTTATGAAGGTTATCTAAATAATTGTTAATAAATAAATAAAATAAAGTCAATTATATAACCTACAATTATAAATAATAAATAAAATGTACTTTTGTTAAAATACATATAAGTATTTCAAATCAAAAATATAAATGTTTATTCATTGATAACGAACTGTTAACAGGTATATGTAAACATGTCAATGTGAATGTCTATAAGTTTCATGTATTTCAAAGTAATTCTACAAATATTAAAATTGTTAATTGAATTGTTTTTATTTATGAACATCTACAAATAAAAAAATACATATATCAATTGGTATAAGTTTGATTATTTTTGCAATTCTATTTTCAACAAAATCATTATATGTTTATAGTGTAATATACTTAGTTTATTGTTTGTATTAAATTTACTATATAATTTAAGCTGTCATTTACATTTTAATAATTTATAATTAATAGATATTTATATTACATGTATACACGTTAAACATTTTTATTTAATATTTATATTTCTATTAATTTACAAATAATTTATTACTTTAATGTACTTTATTTTAGGCTTTGATAATATTTGTTATCGATAAATCAAATAATAAATTAGGGGATGAATAGGAGGGCCAATTTTGATTTTCAACGACACAATAAATAGATTTATTGCATTGTTTGTTTTATCAGAGATACTTCTAATACTTATTGTTTTATATGAAGTTTATGTGAAAATAGTAAAATTAATCAAATTAAAATATATTATTGGAGCTGATATATAATGCATATTTTTTATAAAAGTATAATTTTGGTCTAAATAAATAAGTTTGGTCATAAATGTATTAAAATATACTAATGATATTTATTATTTTTCCAATTCATAGGAACTCAGTAAAGTTAGCGATTCGAAAAATAATGTACGCGCCGTCGAAACAGGGTGAGCAGCCTTCAGTTGAAGTCAGCAAGGATTTCATAATGTCAAGAAACAAATTGTATTTGGAAGCGTCGCTGGACAAAGAGCTTTATCATCATGGCGAGAACATAGCAGTGAACGTGCACATAGCGAACAACAGTAATCGGACCGTGAAAAAAATCAAAGTTGCAATCAGACAGTTTGCAGACATCTGCCTATTTTCTACAGCCAAATACAAGTGCATCGTGGCCGAAACAGAGAGCGAGTGAGTATCTTTCTTTTGGCGGTGTAGCGTCTGAGCGAGGGGTACTTTTTCTAATTTATAATAATTATGACATAGAATCGGATAAAAGCGACAGAAAGCTAATTTTGTTAGTAAAAGCTTTCAAAAAGGACCCCTCTGTCTCTAGAATCCGCCTTAATTTCTGTTTTTTCAGTTGAATTTTGATTAGTTTATCGATCGAGGTAACGAATGTGAATAAAGAATGAGAAAGAAAGGCGATGAGGACAAAGAGAAAAATGTAGTTCGGCTCTTTATCTTGTCGTAAAGATGAACGATTACATTGGAGCGCGTTTTATGTGTTTAAAGAGCGCGTCTCTTTGTCGCAATGAAATTTTGGCAGAGCGAATGGAGAATAAGATGATTGCACTGGCAGTATAGGGGTGGCACCAGGATTCACCATAAGCAAGGTCTTTTGCCTAAGGCCAACGCTTGCCGACAACAAGGACAAGCGAGGTCTGGCGCTTGATGGCCAGTTGAAGCACGAGGACACCAACCTCGCGTCGAGTACCATGTGAGTGCTCCAGCAAAGAGCACATGTTCTTAGAGTATTTCTTTGATAATCGGGATTAAACGTTTATACTAATTTATATTGTCATTTTTTTTTCCTTTTCCTCTTTCTTGAAACAGTACTATGTTGTTTTTATTTCACAAATGCTTTTAACAGAGTTTATACCATAAAAATTAAGTGTAACTTTCATGTTGTTATTGATAAAATATTTTTAAATCTTTAGTGAAATGATTAGTACCTATATCCATAATGTAGGTGTTTATAAAATTATTAATATTAAAATATATTAATGGACAAAAAGCTCTATATTGGTACATTAGTTTTACAAAAAAATAAACACAGAGATAACTTGAATACATTGACTATTAATTATAATTATTGATTTATGTAATTAATATTTGTTTATAATATATATTTAATTACCTAAATATATACTATTTGTTATTTAAAAATATATATATATATAACTGTTTACATTAACTATATTTTTATAAATAAATTAATACTAATATATATTTCAATTTAACTTATTAGTGTATGTTTATTCGTTGTTTTTTTGCTAATTTTAAAAAATATATTTTATCTTATTATTCACCTATAGTATACTTAGAAAATAATTTTGTTGTTTTATGCATAGTATTAAGATTAATTAACATTTAGTTATGAAAAAATTAAACATAAGAAGTGTCTTTTGACAAATAATATTTAACATTTTGTAATTATTTTTTACAGTGAACTTTTAAATATTATATTTTTTGTTTCATTATTTTAAAATACGAAATGGAATAAAGAAAATAGATATAATAAAAAATATATTTGACACATTGAAAGAACATTAATTTAACAAAAATTTCGTTTATGATTGAAAAAATCTGGTAACTCTGTTAAATTGCTGTTTCATTAACAATTTGTTATTATTAATAAATTAGTAATTACATTAGAATTTTTAATTTATCCTTATATTATTTTTATGTTTAATTGTTATATATTTTTCTTGTTAATATTTATCTTATAACTTAATTTAATTATTATTATGTCTACAATAATACAAATTATTATATAAACATTAGAGATGCTCTATCTAATACACTGTTATATATATTCAATATATAATATATAATTTAATTATATATAATTATAATGAAATTAACTTTGAAAAGTATTGTCGTAAAAGATAAATTAAACTGATTATTTAATTAATAAACTGCAATAATACTTTATTTATCGATATAATGTTTCTTTCAGTGTTATTTAAACAGTGTTTATTTAATGTTAAATTGTCACTCAAAGTTAAAATAAGCAAATTTTATGATTTAAAGTAAAGTGATAAACGTGAATAGTTTCTAAAATCGAGTATTGTTCACAAAGAAATGATTTCTATTTTTTAATTTAATATTAAAATTTGTCAATGCCTTAGTACTATTGAAAATTATATACAAATAAAAAACGTTTAATCACGATTTTCGAGGAATGCTTGGAAATTTTTGGAAATGGGTTGATTTTTGGATCTCTTTGTATGGCTTTAATGATTTCTACACAGGATATTTACCATCTTATTTCTCTTCTGCTGATTTAATTTTTTTTTAATAATTTGTTTTATTAAATTTTCATCTGTAAAATAATAATAATTCCTTATAATATTTTTTATGAATATTTAATAAGTTTTGAAAATTTTACTATCTTTTAAATAATTGATTACTTTTTAACAATAGATCATATAAAAATATGAAACTATTATACTAAATAAAAATAAATATTTTAATTGTTATTCCTTTAAGTAAACGAAATATAAGATATTGTATATATATATTTATATCTAATTATATTAGGCAAAGTATAAATATTTGTATACATTATCTACAGATGAAAAATTAATTTTTCTATGTTTTCTGGTGATGGTC
>JABFQC010006360.1:0-10840 GCA_022817085.1 Psilanteris sp. ZL-2020 | reverse complement strand
GATTCCGCCGGCATAGCTCAAACTCGTGTAGTTTACCGAACAAAAACACCAAACTTTTGTTGACAGGCCTGCGAGTGGCCATGGTTCAGTAACAAACTGACTTCGGCGGTAGACGCCATGATGGCGCCAGCGCTATAGACGCTATATACGATTTTTTATTTTAAATTAATTTAAATAAATATGTTATAATTAGTTATAAGAATATTATGGGACGCTTTAATAATCGATAAGCTATAATTCCGTCTGTTTAGTTTTTATTAAATTATTAATTTATTTTGTTGAATTATATTTGCCAAAGCGGTAGTTCCATAGGGATAGCCGCCAGGGGCGCTTTTTGTATTTAGTACGTTTCTC
Organism: Psilanteris sp. ZL-2020; assembly: GCA_022817085.1. Taxonomy (NCBI): domain Eukaryota; kingdom Metazoa; phylum Arthropoda; class Insecta; order Hymenoptera; family Scelionidae; genus Psilanteris; species Psilanteris sp. ZL-2020. The sequence goes on along the minus strand of JABFQC010006360.1, from coordinate 10,486 downwards.
TTGCAACAAATTTGATTCGCGAAGTACTTAATTGCGAAAGCATCGCGCAGTATTTTGAATTAATTTCGACTCGCCTAACCAGACGAACCAACTCCTGGTAAATAGGCGATACCGATTCTCCCCAGGCTTAAGGTTTTTTATTGATGATAACTATAAAAAAGCTAATGAATCAAGTAGCTTATCTTGTTGTTGAAGTAAACATCTTGGGGGGAAAGCTATTGAAGTAAATAGCTAATAGGCTGCTGCAGCAAGCAGTCGCAATTGCTGAAGTAAGCAATTGTTTACATCATGTAAGCTATTGAAGCAAATTGCTATACTGCTGTAGTAAGCAGTTTGGGGACTGTTGAAGTAAACAGTCATGTGTATATAAATTTATTATTTAATTATTTTGTTTAATTATAAATTTATTTAATTGTTAATTTTAGTTTAGTTTTTACTCAAATGTGTGATTAAATTTGATAGGTTTTTCTTTCTCGCGTCGAGTCCTACTATTATCATAACGCGGCGTGGCACTAGATCATAATTTTTAAATTTAGGTTAAACTTTAGAAATTTAATAATAAAAGGTCAAGAAATGACTTTATATAAATTAACATATCAATTTGACAATTTGATTTTAATTATAATAAGTTGAGCGTGACTTTAGACTTTAGGCTAAGTTCTTAATTAATCTTTCTTAATGCGTTATATATTAAATTATTGAATCGAGGCATGACTTTAGAATTAAAAAAACATAATTTACCAATAAAATGGCAATGAACTTTAAAATACCTGTTAAAAAGTCATTTTTCCCGCACAGAACAGTTACGTTCAGGAAACGTCACTGTAACGTTACAAAATTTAAGAAAACACGTTCCCGTAACGTCACAGTAACCTTAGTTACGTTCCCGACCCGTTATTGGTACTTCCGAATGTCCACTTGAAACTCGTTGGTGGAAGGTAACAGGTACATTACATGTTACGTTCGTGGAACGTCACAAAAAGGTTGCAGGAACGTTACAAATCAGCTATGATTGAAAAATTATGTTACGTTACAGGAATGTTACGTAACGTTCCAGGAACGTTACAAATAATAACAAATAATAACAAAAAAAATGTTTATATAAATTACAAAATTTTAATCATGTTTAATAATATCCTGTACGACCGATGGGAATTGAACGCATAACCTTCACCGTACGTGTTCAAGACGTATCCACGTGGCCAACGCGTCTACTTGAAAGTTTAGATATTTTGAAGAGTAATAAGCTGCACTTTGTGATATAAAAAATATTATTTAATTTACTGATAGAAGGCCGTATATATATAGTCAATGTAATCAATTAATTACAAACACATACTAAATTACATCTATTTTGTTAAAGTGTATTAGTTAATTAAAATTATCTTTATATAAATATATGACGAATTGCAGTTTATTACTCTTCAAAATAACTATTTTTTCAAGTAGACGCATTGGCCACGTGGATATGTCTTGAACTCGTACGTTGAAGGTTATGGGTTCAATTCCCATCGGTCGTACAGGATGTTATTAAACATGATTACAATTTTTTTTATTTTTATAAACATTTTTTTTGTTATTATTTATAACTTCCTGGAACGTTACGTAACATTCCTGTAACGTAACATAATTTTTCAATCATAGCTGAATTGTAACGTTCCTGCAACATTTTGTGACGTTCCACGAACGTAACATGTAACGTACCTGTTACCTTCCACCAACGAGTTTCAAGCGGACATTCGGAAGTACCAATAACTTGTCGGGAACGTAACTAAGGTTACTGTGACGTTACGGGAACGTGTTTTCTTAAATTTTGTAACGTTACAGTGACGTTCCCCGAACGTAACTGTTCTGTGCGGGTTGTTAAATATATCAGACAACATAGTCTTTTGTTTTATATTATTTTATATTATACATGTTTTTTATTTTATTTTATTTTTCTTTGTGAATAAAATGATGAATATTTCTGATTGGATGCTTAGTACATCATACAGAAAGAAACTCTGATTATTCACAAATAAAGAAAAATAAAATTAGTTTTTTGATTTTCTTATTTAAATTAAATTAAATAATTAGTTATTATTAAATTATTATTATTAAAAATAAAATTAAAATATGACATTAATAAATAAATGCCGCAAAATTAAATATTATTATTTTTTGTGAACGTTTCGGATTGAATCCTGAATAACGAACCCTCAATATAAATATAACATTAGATTATTGTAAAATTTATATTATTATTATTAATTATTACAAAATTAAAATTGTAACATGCGAATCTAACAAATGCCGCCCTGAACAGGGACATTTGTAAATTATTTTTAATTTATTGTAAATTATTATAAGTAAATATATTCTTATATATCCGAACGTTACAATTATAATCAACACGGAATATCTCGTTAAAGCTCTATTCAATTTTAGAAACGATGACTTAAGTATCATTTACAATCATTCTATAAGCAGTACAAGCCAAATGCTTGGACATTTAGTACACGGAATTTTACAATTAGAATTGTAAATGCATGCATACTACCTCATGAATATATAAAATTGAACTTAAATAAGATATAATCATACACGGTTAATATAGACAATCTGATGTCATCTTAAATTTTGTCCTTTGAATGTGCATTGTACACTATTATTATTATTATATATTACAAACCGTGATAAATTATATACAAACAATGATATTGAAATTGGTTAATAAATAATTCGAATATTGATTCAATTCGTTTAAAATAAAGCCTCTTCTTTAACAGTTTTCGCAACTTAAAGTCTTTCCTAGAATTTGTACCCAATACCATTGATAATGACATGCTATTAAACCTTCTTTAATTTCTTTGAACTTTTACAGTTTGAATATATTCAATTCGTAACTTCAATTAAGAAGTACAACTGTTTAAATGTATACACGTTCATAAAATTTCGGTACACATACAAATAAGAATTCATATTATTAAGGTAATTTCATATTTAACAATTGATATTCTGAAAGAAATAGCCAGTTTAAGAACTCGTTTTTCATTCGATTCTTCCTTTGAGGGAACAACTACCGTTCTTTTGGAACATTGCATTTACGTTTAAGCTGCAATTATTTTTGCAAAAAAGTTATTTGCGTTATTCGTAATTTCGCTACAGGTTAATAGGTAAGTGGTGATGGCTGAAATTCAATAGAAAAACCTACAAATTCATGTGGGTCCCCTGTGTAACCCGGCTGACACGCGCAACTGTAATTTCCTGGAGTGTTCTGACAAATGCTGTTTTCACCACAAACGTCGGGCCAAACGCATTCATCTATATCTTCGCAACGTTCCTCGCCATCACCGGTGAATCCAGGCTTGCATTTACATAAGAAATGCGATGGTAAATTACAGCACTCGGCGTTCTGCACGCAGCGAGCTGCGATGACCGGATCGTCACATTCGTTGATGTCTGTGTCAATCAAATACACTTAGTTTCGGTTTCTTCAATTTTATTTTTAATATTTTACTACTTTGAGTATGCGTGTGTTTTCATTTCTTATATTAAACGTTTTTATTTTCGTTTTAAATTTTTTTAATTATCAATTACTTTTTTTATCGCAAATACTTTAGATTAATAAGAATAAATCACATAACAATTTTTCTTGATAACAGATTTAAATTTTAACAGCTAATTTTTTATAAGATTACACTGAGAGAACAAGATTTCAGAATTAGCAATCTGGATGTCACAATTCAGATTGTCAGAAATATTATTTTATCTACATATTTTTAAAATGTATTTTCTTTATTTTTTATATATACCATAGTGAATATCTTTGTAGAAAATATATATTAAACAACTTTGGTTTGGAATATTTAATTAATTCATTAATAACAATTAATAACGGTTTATATAATGATATAACTTTTTAAATGATATCTCAAATTTTGTTTAGTATAAACATTATATTATACTTTAAATATCTTATATTTATGTGTAAATTACAAATATTGCATTAGTATATTTTTATTGAATATTTATTTAATTTGTATTATACTTAATTATCTACAATCTGAGATTATTCTATTCAAATATCTACGATTACAGATTTAACAATATAGATTTACATTTTAACAATATAGTTTCCTCAGTGTAGAATATTCAAATTTGTAACTTGTAACTAACATTTTCATTTCATTTTTTCATACAATTAAAGTGTTAAAGAACCATTGCTTTATGCCAATGAATTTCATAAATATTGGACGACATAATTCATAATTTTTTTATTGTATACGATTTTGTTCGATACGATAATTTAATATTGAAAAAATTTACCTTCGCAATGGAAACCATCGCCACGATAGCCAGGGAAACAGGAACATTGGAAGCTACCGAGGGTGTTGGTGCAATGGGCAAAAATATCACAGGGTCGGTACTTGCACTCGTTCTCATCTGCAACATTGTGTAACATTTTAATAACACATTAGTAAAAATATGAGTTTTCTCACAGACGACAAATGTGTGAAACTCACATCAAAGTTATTATTTGTCGTGCTGTATGCTTTTGAAAATACATATACAGCCAGTCATTTCTTATTATGTTAATTACTGAGTAATGTAAGGTTGTGAACTTAAGGTAGTTAAGAAGCTGGCACTTTTATATTAAAAATTATAGATATTTTCGTTATAATTGTAATTAATATGTATATATACGTAATAAATGCAAAAATAACATTATAGTAATAAAATATATATTGCGTAATTAAAAAAATCTTGCAACATTGTTGTTGTGATTATGAAAGGTTATTAATTATGTAATTTGGCATATTGTAATTATCAAAACTGATTTATTACCTGGTACTTGGCAGTTACATCCACCAAAACCGTCATTGCAGTGACAGACAGAATCAAGGCAAACGCCATTCAAACATTGTGTACCATCTTCTTTGGTACAGTCATCTAAACGAAAATAATCACACATTGAATATTAACATCTATTAAATCATGCAATTTGTAATGTAACTTTAATGTAATAAAAATAAAATTCAATAAACAAAATTTGCAATTAAAGAACACGAAAGAGTAAATATACCCATACGTTTATATTAATAATTATTGTTTACAGTCTGAATCAGTTTACCGCAATTTGATTGAATAAAATCTTTTATTTAATAAAACGAGTTGTTATTAGTATTAAATTTGTTTTAATAAACCATCTGAAACGAATTTTATAAATGTTTCAATAACGCATTTAAACTTTGTCAGGCAAATTTCTCTGTGAGGTTAAATAATTTTAACCAGAACAAAAATATTAAATTTCATTAGTTCAGAGTAGTGCCTACTTGTGCATTTAAGTTTAGGTCGATTCTCGTCAGTCCCTCGATAGCAATCCACGTTATTATCACAAAGTTTCGATAGTTCCATCAACTGCAATACATCCGTAGATTCATTGACTTGGCAGCCAAAATAGCCATCCTCTAAATTTAAAAAGAAAACATCCCTTTTCGGCCCTCGACCGAATCCTTTCTGAGACGTGGCCTGCAAATGGAATGAACATTAATTGCTGAGGTTAGCGCGACGCCGTGTCAGATTTATATTTATCTATGACCAAACAGGAAAAGTGATTGAATGAATATGAAATAATAGTTACGGCAAACAAACATTTTTATTTGCAATAACTGACATCATTAGTTCTATGATTTATGAGGCGAAGGATATTAAATGCAAAATCTGAATAAATCGATAAATTATTGCAAACTCGTAATTTTCTTCTTACCGGATATGAGGATAAGATTATCCAAGCCACCAACGGCCAAAGATGTTTCATCTTTGCTATAAAACAGAAATAATCGAATGTTAATATCAACGAGTCGGGATGAGCAAATAAAATTATGAAAATTATATCGAAGACAAAAGAGTCAAGATAAAAACACAGACTGATTTTTGTATTTTAAAAGTGTTTCAAATTTAACAAAATTGACTGCAAAGAAAGCCTTCAACTTTATGAGAAATCAAAAGTCAGTCTATATTTGCAATATGAATAAATATATATATACGTACATATATTTAGACAATTTGCTGTACATGAGTTAAACCAACAGTGACTATCGAATAGCGATTGATAAAATCATGCGAATTCATAAATAAAGAGTCATTGAGAATTCATTGTTTCCCGCGCATTTAAATTTTCAACCGACAGTTACATATCGATGCGGGATCTCGCATCGAAACCACTCGCTGAAATTATCTCCGATGGATCTAGTTTTTTACGCACTCGCGGGAGCCGGTATATTTAGTTGCTAAAACGAGTATCCTTCTCCTGTTTGTTCTAAACGTTCGTACCACCATTTCCAAGGTTCTTCGAGTCGTTATCGAGTTTATGTGGCGTACGAAACGGAAAGATACAAATTTCATTGCCGTTTGCAGAAATGCTGCAATTTCAATCTGCATAATTTCAGAACTGAATTCAAACGTGGAATTGAATTAAAACAAATTGCAAAAGGGGCATTTTGTTTAAAAAGTATTTAATTGCGGGGCTATAAAATGGATTAAAATTAATCGACAGTTTTGTCAATAATTTAAGGCTTTATGTTGGATTCAAAAATAACGACCGCGACGGGCCAATTACATAAACAATAATAATAATAATTGCAGGCCGACTTAAAGTCCGCAACGTATTATATTTAAGTACAATGTTATTTTTCAGTCAAATTATATTATTTTCTTGCAGCAATTCATGCTTCTGAGACGTAGGTCTCGAACTTGCAGAAACATTAGCATTGCATTTTTCAAGTTCACTTTTGGTCAAAAAAAATCATATCATCTGCCACAAATAATGATATTATAATTTGCACCAGTGAATTCTGACGTAACATAAACCATTTGACCGAGTTAAAATTGTGTCATTATTGCAAAAATTACGCAGTACCAGATGGAGTCGGAAATATTGCGTTGACAATTTTTCTCTTACGAGTTTAAACGTAAAACATCGCTTCATTCTTTTCAACGTTTCAGCTGAATTATAGAATCTATCTATTCCCGGGACAAATTTTTATCTCAAAACTTATAATGGAAAACGCGGATAAATCTTGCATCAAAAGCCGCCTTCTGCCTACATTACGCAATAATCATTCCGCGTGTGTTCTATCAGACATTCCGCTGTCAAATTAACGAGTAACATTCATGCGAGCTTGACGATTCAAAGGAAGACCAGAAAAAGTCTTTATTACGTTTCCGAACAAACGTCATTACGTCCCGGGAACATTACAAAATCCAACAATCAGGTAATATAGTTTGCTATTTTTTTTTTGTTTTCAGTTCATTCCACTGTAATCCTTTTGCTTTTATTAGCAGGAATCCCTTGCGTGCAAGAATGACAAGAAATGTCAATGACAGGAAACTATTGTAGCATCTCATCATTATCGAGAAAGAAGTTGGCAGAAAAAAAGAACGACGAGAGGAAAAACGAAGAAGTACGAAGGGAAGAGAAACGCGAGTAGTAATCAGTGCCGGAATAACCACGCTCGGCCGAAGTTGGCACACATCGACCATTGGAGGTGGAGGAATAGTAAAGCAAAGAGAAGAAGGAACTGAGAGAGAGGGAGGGAGAAGGTTTGAGTGCGATGCACCTGTGACCCTCCTCAACGAACCCTCCTCCCCCTTCTCTTGCTACCCCAACATATATAACCCACGACACTGTTATTATCATATATATTCCAGTGAAGAACTCATTTCAGGAAGTGGTTCACGTTGTTTCATTCTTCCTTGACCTTGGACACGTCTTTTATGGGTTCTAAAATGCTCGGGTGAAATTTTGTCTGTGCTTGCAAACGCTCGGGTTGCTAATCACAATTGCGTAAGACAAAACTTATTAGCTGGACAAAGAAACGTCAGAGAAACGCTGGTGTAACGCGAGAAACGGATGATTTATTTATTTGAAATTGCATTTCTATAGAAATTATAAATTACTTTAAAACAATTATCACAGGAAAAACGAAGTGCTTGTTAAAAATGAACACAAATGATTGCTGTGTAATAAAACGTGATAAGATGTGTAATTTATTATTCATGACACATTTTTTATATAAAAAATCTATTTTACTATTTGTATCGTAATGAGATGTACTAATCTTATTTTTACACGTGACAGTTGATACGTCTTTAAAACAGGTCATCTGCAGATATAATAATGTCATTTTTTATCGGTGTATGTTTTATACGATCATAAAATAATATAATTACGTTATTCTCTGATACTTTTGGCTCTGAAATATGTGTTAGAATAAACTCAAGTTTCCTCTTTATTGCGAATACTAACGTAAAATGCCTGCGAAAATAGACTATTGTGATCTGTTTAAAGACTTTTAGTTTTTAAATGTCGTTTAAAGATAATTTAGCTAATTATATAAATAACACAAAACGTAAAGAATTAATAATTAATAATGATTTTTATTCTTTGATTTACAAAATTATGTGAATATACATTTAATGAAATCGAAGTATAATACGTATCGTTTCTATAAAGCATAGCATTAAGTCAAAATAAATGAGAAATTTTTATCAATTGTCATAAAATTAAGGTTTCCATGGCTTATAACTATCATAATATAATCGAAGATCTGCAATGTCCGAGCAGTATGATCGAATTCTAAGCTGTAAATTCACGTCAATGGCATAACATAAACTCGAAATCGCCAATAAAGTACTACTTCCATTACCTCTCAGTCTTAAACAATATTTCATTGATAATTCAAAAGCGCGCCATTTTTACTGAGTGTCTTTATTAGCTAAAGCTTGATGTATTATGGAAATAATTCAATATAACTAACTATTGTTTGTTATTATGAAAATGAATTATTACTTGTCATCTAACTGTTGTGTACATTGTTTAGAAGAATTCTCTAAAATGAAAAAGAGACTTTATTAGATGATAGATTTAATTCATATTTCGAATATAATATGTGCCGTTTCCAGAACATTATTTCTTCAATTAAAATCATATTATGTATTAAGTTTATGTACACTGAGAAAAAAGTTGCTATAATTTTTATTATACTGTATTATAATTCTGGGACAAATGCATTCATTTTGAAATTATTCTAATACAGTATAATAATAATTTTAAAATGAAAGCATTTGTCCTCAAATTATAATACATTGTAATAAAAATTATAATAACTTTTTTCTCAGTGTAATAAATACATATTCTCCAAAACCTTTATTTGTAATATTTTTAACCTATTTCAAACCCTTTCTTCTCAATTGTAACATAAGATTATAATTAAACAAAAATTTGGTTTAATCCTAACTCGAATTGAATTGACCAAATAAATAAAAATAAATGATTCAGTTAGTATGCGACTAATTAAGCTAATGACACAACAATATATACATAATTAAATTCACCTTATGAAATGTTATCCTCTTTTTCAAAAACTTAATTTTGTTATCAATATATCTCATCTATACTTAAATCAATCCATTCTTCGTATACTAAATAATTAATTCTATACAAGAAATCTTGTTTTAATGTAAGGTTTTTTAATAAAACTTATTTTATGTTTCAAATTTTTTTTTACCAATTCACCCACACATAAATTAAAACGTTATCTTTATGAATGAAAAGTTCGATCAAAAAACTACACACACCGATCGTAAGATATTTTCCGCTTTATAATTGTATTCGATTTCAATACAAAAAACGTTTGTGCCTGTTATATTGGTAAATCCGATAATTATTATTATAGGACAAAAACGTCAGTTTCCTTGATAACTGATTTATATGCATTTTAGACTAGAATAATTAATGATAATATACCCCACTTGTGTTCTTACAAAATTAACTCCAAGAAAAAATTGGACCCAAACTTACAGAAAGAAAGAAAAAGAGTAAAAAAAAACAAGAAAACAATCGGACTTTCTTTAGCACAACATTTGCGTAATTATATTGCATGTTTAAATTTAATAATAACACAAAGTTACCTATTCAGAGGTATTTTTATGTACATGCATAATTTCCTGTTTGTTCGTTGCTAATAATATACATACGTAACTTTTGTACATAAAATTCATTCATAACTCATCATGTTTTACGATAGAATCATAATAAATTACTCCACATTTAAGCTTAAATTAAACTTTATTTCGTTTCCTAGACTGAGTAATAACGAATGAATGTTGATAAAAAAAATGTATATATATATTTCACGGGACAACGGAATAACCGTCTCGTATGCAGCGATGAATTTCACGCGGGCTCGATAAATCACGACAATTGCATCTATGTCGAGGCATAAAATTTATAGACATTAATTAAACGACGATCAAACAGCAATTACAGCGATGTCTGATTAATATTCTAATAACTCAATCGAAATTATCATAAAACGATGACAAGAAGCGCGTGGCATTTGCAATTTTCTTCCAGCTTTTCCGTCGTTAATTTATTTTTATCTCCATTCGGTTAAATGTCAACTTGGATCACTGAGTATGTATTGAGCGATCAAATGGAAAA
>JABFQC010006359.1:0-10841 GCA_022817085.1 Psilanteris sp. ZL-2020 | reverse complement strand
TAGTTAATATTATGAAAATAAAGTTTTATTAATTTATGCTTAGTTCTAATAATATATATCTTATTTGTTACTATCCTCAATGATTACAATCCTTTTGAGGATGATATATATTGGTAAAATATTTATATTTTAAACAAATCATATTTTAAGAATTATAAATACATTTATATATATATATCTAAACTGGAATTCAAATTCATAATTTTAAAACTACTATGCATTTCTTAATTCGAGAATTAATAACAGTTAAAATTAAATTTAATTGATTTTATTTGTATATAAATGAATTTAATTATGTTTAAATGTATGTACATTTTTCCTAACTTAACTGTTTCTTTTTAAGAGTACATATGTCATAGCTTGGAAACCTTCAATAGAAAGTTTAACCAACTTCATTATTTTTGACATTCAATGTCACAATTTAACCACTCGAGTAAATGTGAAAGTTAAAACTATAAAGTAATGAATAAGAACTAATCATGTGTCAGAATAAAAAATTAATGGCTATCACTAGAGTTATTTTCCATTTTTATTTTCTCAAATCAATTATAAATGTATGTTAACTTATATCTAATAATAAATTATTATTTTTTGTAAACTAATACTAATTGAATTCTAACAATATCAATTTTTTATTAATTGTAAAACATAAAAAACAACAACAAAAATAATATTAATAAAATAAAACTTACCATTTGATGGAATTTCTCGTAATGGAGATATTACTCTTCTTCCAGATGCAGGCCTTAATTTCGGAGCCTTCCTAATATTTTCCATTAGAAGTTCTCGTAATGTATATTCTTTTTTCAAAGGTGGCAACTTGCGATCTGAAGCCTTTAAAAAATTAATCACATTTTTAACGAGTGAATTAACAATTTTAAAATTATTGAAAAAAGCATGTAAAACCTAAATATAACATTTACATAATAAGCTACAAAAATCAATTAATCAATTCAATTAATCATTTATTTAGAATACTAAATTAAAATAGAAAAAAAATGTTCAAAAAAAGTCAGTATTACAAAGTATAAGTAAATAAAAAAGATAATAATATCAACGTATTCAAAATTCAGGAAAAAACCTTTTTCAAAGAAGGTCGACTTCGAATAAATTCCATTATTATAGAACGCGCATCTTTGCGTAGGTGTGGTGATGGTTCAGGTGCTTTTTTTAAGTGGTACCTACGCTTCTTAATATCGTCCATCAATATTTCGTAAGGGGTGAGTTCAAACTCTGCCCTTCTATCTGCTTCCTTCATTGAATCCTTTCGACTGAGATTTGCTTCGACTTTTTTCAATTTAACACCTCTTCGTAGCTCGCCAATAACTTGCACCCAAAACCGGGCCTGAAATATTACATTTTAGTCAATTTGTTCTAAGTAAACAATATTTTCATAGAAAATAAAAGAAAAGCAAGACTAGTCTAATATATATGATACATATTGAACATTATTAATCCAATAAAAATTATAGCCATGATAATAAAACAACGAAGAATTATAAAACACACACAAAAAAAATAAAAGTAAAAACAGCAAAAAAAAGCAATCAAATCTAGTGCAGAAGATAATGAAATTGGGAAGATAATGCTTTAGAAGAAAACCTACTTGTATTGCTCGCCAAATCCTAATGTCGGTCTAAAAGACAAATGATCACAATAGTAGTTTATTTATTGATCTATTTGAATATTATACTTTACATATATACAATCCTAACAGAATTATGAACAATAGAAAATTACAACAACAAAAAAACTGTTACAAAAATAGTCAAAAATTTACATTTCTTGCTTTAATCAATAACTTCTGGCTAATTAATGATTCTGACAGGATTAAGAAAAATTAAAGATCAGTTTATAATACCTAAACAAGAAAAGTTGCAATATTTGAAGAAAAAATATATATACAAAAAAAGTGAATTTTAAAAGAAACAATTCTGAAGGATTCTTTTTCTAAATTTCTATTCTTCGATTCTAATCTGAAGGAATTATGTGATGCAATAATATAATTAATATTAATTAATTTGATAAAAGTACTTGACGACGCAATTAACAATATTTAATTAACGATTTAAGAAACGATCATCCGATAAAATTTAATTTAAAAAACTGATTTAATTGTGCTATTCTACTCGATTCTTGTCGGAGAATGATTAATCGAATAATTTACAATTAGCAAGCTTACACAAAGTAATTAACAAACGCATTGTTAATAGCGAAAGCTATGAATCCAAGATTGTCATCGATATCTAATGCCAGGATTAGTTTGATTACACATTATATACATCAATTGTAACGAGACACGTACAATGAATGGTATGAGATACAATTTAGAAACGATAAGGTTCAAATTCAAACGCAAAACAAAAAGTCAAACGGATTACATTTTCGAAATATTGCAACCTGTCACAGTTTTCCTTGATTTTGCATCCTTAAAAGTAATTGTTATCAATTATTATATGAATTAATTATAAGTAAATCTAAAACTTTAAATACAAAAATCAATTATTATATTCAATAAATAATTTAGACTTAAATAACGTTAAAAACAAGAAAGAAAAGGAATAATTTAGATTTATCAATTTTCGTATGAGATAATTTGCAAAATTAAGTTTTAAGATAATGTGCTTTACCCAATCATTAAAATCATAAGTATCGACGAGCATTGACATTGATTGGTGTTTTGAATTATCATTCAAATATGAATTATCAAAACTCGATTTCTTTCCCTCGGTGCCTATGGTCTCTAAAAATTGTGTGAGTTCCAAAGTTTCGTGAACGAGCGTGCTGATAACCTCGCGGTAATATTCGCCGACTTTTTCTCGATTTTCTTTATTCACATGCATCTTACACATCTAAAATAATTTGTTCAATTATTATGCAATTGTTTTCTCTAAGTAACCTATATATTTTATTAAAATTGTATAAATAATTGTCAGAATGATAAATAATACAGAATTTTTATTTAAGCCATAAATATCAGTACCTCAATAACGTTTTCCAATAAAAAGGACTCTGAATGTTTATCGAATGATGAAGTGCAACCACTTTGGATTGAAATTTCTTCGAATTCACCGACACCAGAATCCGTTTCTATGCCTTCATCATCAGTCTCATGAGATCGTTCCTCCATATCTGCAATTTAATAAAAATATTAATTTTTACATGTGAATTAGGTTTGCTTTTTGATGTTTGAGTTTCCTTTTTTAAAACGTGTATGAATTCTTAATAAGAACAAAGATGAAAAATTCACCTTGTCTTGATTCGGTCATTGACATAACAAGTGCTTCTAAATCTGGAGATAAAGGTCTCTCTTCCTCTTCAGAAAGGCCATAATCAAGAGCACGAAAAATCAAATGGCCTAAAGAAAATACTACCTGGAATAAAAGTGAATTATAAATATTTCTTAATCAAGTGTTAATAAACTTATAAGTTCAATTTTGGTTTTAATAATATATTTCATTAATAATTAATGAATAAATAATTATTTCATTAATGTCAAATATATTTTTTTATTCGTAAATTATATATTTGTAACAAAATGGTAATTTTATGTTGTACACAAAATTTATTAAATTGAAATAGAAAATAATATAATAATGTATCTCTATTAGTGAAATGTATTAGCGTGTTAATAGACTGATACTTTTCAATTACAATGGACATTTAAATTGATCATGATTGATAAAACATAGCTTTATAGCTTAAATCAAAAAAGTGAAAGTTTCAGTTTATACGAGAGGTAATTATTACGTTAAATTTAAAGTCATCATACCTGTTGTTCTGGAACTGATGCAGTGTTCATAACTGAAACAATATTCATTACATTATTTTCTATTCATTAAGGTAAATTAAGAATTTGACATTGTTTACGAATGTAATAAATAATTTTTATGTTAATTATGTTCAAGTGATTACAATGAATCATTTTACAATACTATATACATTAATTTGTTTTATCTATTTGTATAACATTTAAATTATATTTATCTGTATAAAATAATAAAGTTAGAAAAGTCATAATTCATAGCATATTTCTATTTAGAATTAGTTTTTATATTACTACCAATTATGTATATCAGTCGTTTAACACTCCATTAATCAGTTTTTTAAAACTATTTTTATTTAAATTGATGTAATATAATTTTTAAATAATATTTTACATGCAACTAAATTTTATTATCAGGGAAAAAAGATAATTATTTAATAACCAAAATAATATGTCATCATTTATATTTTATTTTAGTTATGATCACTTATCAACTTTCAAGTTTTAATTAATAATAAACATAAATCAAATTGTAAAATTAATAGATTCGTATATGTATAATATAATATATATTTAAAATAAATTTTCACTTAATTAATACAAATCAATAATTACTTTCGAAAAATTAATAATATACAATATATATTTTTAAAATATTATTATAATGTATACAAAATAATTAAAATATATCTGTTACAAAATTTAATTATTATTATACGGATTATTTTATTAAATAGTTAATAAACAAAAATTACATTATTTCATGTTACAATATAAAAAAAGATTTATAAGTTTAATTTTTTCATATTTTTCATATATATCCAATAGGCATATTTGCATGTATTTTATTTTATTTTTAAAATTGTATTATTTCATTTTGCAAGGACAGATATTTTTGCAATAAAATGTATAGATTTGTTTACAAAGTAAAATAAGCATTGATGCATGATAAAAAGTTTAATATTTTCTTCATTGAATAAAAGTGTTACAAAATTATCATTTTTATGTAATTTATTATGTCCCAATTACGATAAATTTTTAAGAAAAATGAATCAATTATGATTTAAACATTGTTATCTAAATATATATTAAGTTCATAATATCAATTTATATATAATTATTACAGTTTACAATTACAAAAAAATATGTAACTATTACTTTAAATACTATTCTAATTTTTTTTATTTCTTTTTTTCATACAAAAACCTATCTTATCAATCAACATACATTTTACAGCATTTTTGCAGCTGTACTTGGTCAATTATATGACACGATAAATTTAAATATATATATATATATATATATCTTACACACATACACTTGACTGTTATTATTTACAGTTGAAAATAAAATGACAAGAATTACAAAAATATTAAATTCTTTCTTACTTTAAAAAACTTTTAATAGAGTGGTTAATTGAAATAATAAACTCAAGAAATATAAATAAGTCGAAAAAAATACAAAAAAACAAATAACTGAATCCATAATTTATCCACTTTTTATACAACTTTTTAAACTGAAATTTTGATTACACGTTAAAACGTATGGTGTACTCCAAATATTTTATACCCTTTTCTGAATCCAAAATAACATATCCATCTTTATGCAGTCTGATAACTGAAAGATCAACGAGCTGGTAATACTGATTGGAACTAAGTTTGAATATTGCCTCTGCAGTCTGGTGACAAACTGCCCAGGCTTGTTCTTGGCTGATTGGTCCACCAAAAGACAGTAGTACGTCTAATAAACTTAGACAATTTTTTTCATCTAACTTGCACTTGTGTCTCTTAAGTTTTTTCGTTCTCACAGCTGGCTTCGGACACGAATTATCCATGCCAGAATGCTTATTTGCGTAACTATCGTGACTCGTCATGATGCCACAATAATCGAGTAGTGACCCTCCTCCTGAGATAAAATATAAAAAAAGATCAATTTACATGTTGGTTTCAATGTCAATGTTAAATCTGTGCCGTTCAAGCATGAATATTTTTCATGGTATTTAGAATGATTAATGAATAATGATAAATGATGACTTATGGATGATGTAGCTAATTGAGGCATTCATCCATTTAAATGTAATTAATATTATTACATTGAGACTAAATGTTAATTTCTAATTAGTATTTGGCTTTGTACAACTAAAGTAATTAGTAACATTAAATTACTATTATTATTAATGATGTTGTATCTTATATTTATATATGTATATAAATAAAATATTTTAGTTTTGTTTAAAGTAGACATAATATAAAATAAGATCAAGTTTGTTATAATAATTATATTTCATCAAAGAACTATTTACAATAATATAAAAATACGAATATTGACAAAACTATTCAATAATGTTTTTCTTAATGACAATCTTAAATTCTTTGTTTTTAACACACAAAATAATGTTTACCAAAAATTAACCAAATCTATATCTATAATTGAAAAAAAGACAACATAAAGTTTATTTCATAAACTTATTTACTTTATTCATTTATTAACAAGAACAAGCTTAAATTCACAATATTAAATAAAATATATTGCTTATAAAATATATAATCGTGTGTCAAATAATTTATCCAACTTAAACTAACTAATTACAATAAATAAGTAACAAAAATAACACTATACAAGGAACTGCTCATACACACACACACACACACACACATATATATATATTTTTAAATATGAATATTGACACAATATTATATTTTGTAACAATGTTACGTCATTACAATTACATGTGTTAAGAATGATACATATAAATAAAAGTTCACACTATTGTACGACCAGAAAAAAAAATTTATTATTCAGTTTATAGCAGGTCGACAAAAAATGTATACCTGCAAATAATACCCGCAGAGTTATTGTCAGAGGAGTTTACTTTAGACATTTTCATAGGCCAATGATCCTTTCATAAATAGTTACTAGCACCCCAAATGCATTTAAATGTAACGCAAAGAAAAGAAATGCATGGTCAGGCGATTGAAAAGAAACACTACAGTCATGTTCATAATTAAAAATGTATTTTATATTGATAGATAAAGCGATGCACTTTTTATCAACCTGACCAGATAAGATTATTCAATAAAAAAATAAAAAACAAAAAAAAATCATCCGGATCATTAAACAAATAAATAAACAAATGCTGGTACTATTATTTTACTGGTGCCATAAACCTGCTGAACACATGTTTATTTTATTTTCTCCCTGTTCGCTCATTTTTGTTTATTTTTTAAAAGCGTCGTACCATTTTCTTTAAAACCTGATTCAATTCAGTATTGGTACATCAGTCTTATTTAGCAGTTTTCCCGCTCTGTTTATTGTCCATGTAAAATTCATGTTTCCAAATTGGATGAAAAAAAATTTGCATTTTAGAAATCACCAAAATACTTGTTCGTACTCGTAGAAAGCGATGGCACCATTTTTCACGTCACACACATTTATTTTACACATTATTCATTCACTGTTTCTTTCTAACGTGTTCATCCCCAGTACGGGTTAATTGACAAATAATGGTCTTGTGAAACGCAGAATTAGTCTAAAAATAAACTACAACAAATTTGTACGACGAACTGATGTGAATTCAATTCATAATTAACGCAAATAAAATTTCCGTACGATTCTGTATGATTTTTAATTTCACGCTACATTTGTCATGTATTTTTTTTTATCCAAATTCAGTATCAAAACTTGAGCAAACCATAAATGAAATACTAAACCTGAATTTGTCATCAACAAAACTGCAGCACCAAACAATTCCTAATTGCACACATGGAGAGGTAAAAACGAAAATAACAATACTGATCCAGCAAAGCTAAAAATTGGCCTCTAAAATTTGAATTTAGAATCCAGCGTATGACGTCACGTCATCGACTTCTCCTGTATTAGACTTTTCCAAAACCAAACGCATTCCATTGCGATTTACTCTGCTCTCAACTTTTATCACTATCAACGTTCGTTAATCGCACTTTTTCAACATAAAACATTTGTTCATCGAATCCCAACCGGAGCGTCGACAGCCGTGACCTTTTTGCGATCACACAAATGGCCAGAAAATTTTTGTCAACCGCAAAAATCCCGCCCAAACGTATCCTCGGACGCAAATCTGCGAGCTTGAGTTACAAACAATCTAACCTAAATCGATTATTTAAACATTCATGCGGGTCCGGTTTGGTCCTCCAAACTGTTGAATCGAAAACCAAAATTGACAAAATACCATCACCTTGCTTTCTCGATTTTCGCGCTTTTTTGTGTTCTCTGTGTAATAAAGCTTTTCACCAACAATGACCGTGATTCGGGAAATTTGATTGGAAACGAGGAAAAAAAAACGGAAAGAAAAACGACAAGCAAATGAATTCGCAACCGAAAAATAATCGAAACGCGAACTGAATTAACGCTTTGCGTACGGAATGACAGCCGAAACAAACTTCACTGATTGACTCGCTCACCTTCAGACAATGTAATTTCGCTTAGCTTACTCGCACATTACTACGAATTCGGACGAGAACGAACCGCGTTCGCTCGCAATACGAGATGCAACGATACTGCAGCTACTCGTTCGATCCCCGAACCTTGAATCTATTTGGCAGACGACATTCCGCGTCATTGCGCGTTCGAGCCGAAACTGACGGCGGTTTGGAAAGTGGAATTATGCTTTGGCGCAGCTGAACACTGTCTCGCTTTAACGCGCGGTTGGGCAGACGTTGGAAAGGGACGGGCCGAAGCCGAATTAAATGCCTGGAATGCCGTTAAACCGAACGCACGCCGCGTCTCTGTCTGTCGCGCGCGTTAACAAAGGACGCGCGTATTTGAACGCCGTTCGTTGATTTGAACTTTCATTTGACGAATTCCACAATTGTGAACAATAACAACGAATTGATAAAAAACCGAGCCCGTTAGATCGATAATGATACGATATTTCAATTATGGACACAAATTTTAATTATACGTTTTCAACGGATGGCAAGCTGAATTCAATAATTCAGTTGTTCAAATATAATTCAAATTGGGTTTTGACTTTTTTTTTTCCTTTTTTTATATTAGAAATTAAACGATTGTCGCGTTTGTTTTATTTGTATTTCTTATGTATCATGGTCATTATGGTTTTATTACATTTAAAGTTGAACAATTGTAAGACTGTTGAATGCGGCGGTTGCGCAGAGAGAGATTTGGGAAATAGTGTCCTATGAGTCTTTATAGCGTCTCGGTGAGCAGTTTTTCATATTACAAAATCCCAACGGCGTGCGTGGCGGCTTTTTTCTTTCTGTTCTTTAATGCCTTGACAAGTGTGATATTAAACTAATGATATAATTTCAGGTCCTGATTATGGATTATTTTTCAAACAAAAAGGTAACAGGAAGCCCGTTGAATGCAAGTTGAAATCGAAACAGTTTACGGGCGGTTGTGCAACATCGATGGTTGTATTAAAATCAATTGTGTTTCGGACAATTTTGTTTCGAATATTGTGAAAAAGCCCTGGCGTTGCGTTTATTGAACCTTAATGCAATTAAATTTAAATTGATCGATAAATACACGTAGAATAAAAAAAACCGTTAAACTTTTACGATCGAAGGCGTTTGGAAATTTAATTTAAATTTAAAAAATAATAACCGTTGAGATTTGTTTTGATAAATGTTACTTGCAGGATTGAAGGTGTGTATATATAAATAAATAATACGTGGTAAGTTTCCAGAAGTCGTGGTGAGTATGAATTTTATAATCATAGAATGGACTGGAATGAAATTTATACGAGTGCACTTTGCTATTTGTATAGTAAATGGACAGATTTAGGGATTCATGCAATCAACAAAGATGCGCCGTTGAAAAGGGTCAGGTCAGGATCAGGTGTGTATTCTAAGCTCAAACAAAAGGTTTCGGTTGGCTTCGTGTTGAAAATTGGTGACTTGTTTGAGTTATGTAGAAACTTAGTTTATATGTGTGACGTTTGTTATATTTGAATATTTTAATTCGTGCAGGTGTTAGCAAGAGATTAAACAGGACAAAAAAAGTCGGATTATAAGTATTGCATTTCCGGTTGACTTCTGTTCGGGATTTGATGTATTGAAGGTTTTAGGTAAAATGATTTAATGTACAGGTAAGTTTCATGATTATTTTATTGGTATAATTTTTGAAATACGGAATTAAAGCTGTGTATGGTGTTGAGACATCAAAAGCAGGGATACGTTTCTATTAAAGGTTATTTCCTTTCAGGTGACAATTAAAATTTTTGTGATTGATGAAATTTGAGTCTGTGAATAAATAAATTAATGTTTTTTTGAAAAATTACAACATAAAACAGATGGGAATGAAACTTGAAGATTTAGAAGCTGCAGCCATGGACAGGCGCTTGAAACTTATTAACCCAGCAGTACACGTAGAAAAAAATTACATTATAAAATACCATATTTATAGCTTCCTAAGGATATCATGATTAGTATTATGGAGATTACTATACTTTATAGAAATTTATCTTATAAAATATAACTGATTAGTCTAGAAGATATTGTATTTTGTATAGAATGTTTGAGATTGAATGATTTGCGTTAGATGTATGACGGGTAGCCGTATAACGGGAGCATCAACCCTGACAAATGTCTTCATTCTATGCTTTATTTTGGTCTTATTATACTTTTAAGTTTACTGTTTTCTTCGTTAATATATGTAACTGTTTGCGCTGAAATCAATTCAGTTTATACTCAACCTTACACTTATAATTTAATTGGTAATCATATATATATATTGAAATTGTTAATAGTGAATTCGTGAAATTAATTACAAAAGTCACAAGTATTCAAAATAATAATTGTAATTGAGTTAGTGAAATTATAATTTTATAATTAAATTGTAATTAATTTAACAAGCTATTACTTCGATTTAAAAACGACACTATATTATAGATGGACCGACTTCAACTAATTTGATATATTAAGAGAAATAAATTGGATTCTCTTTATTAACAGAAAACCTTACTTTGAGATTTAAATTTATTAAATTACTATTACAAGCGAAAATCTGAGTAAGTTTAAATATATTTAAAACAATAATTATAATAATAACTATGAGTTTTCCCATACCTTCCTTTTAA
>JABFQC010006358.1:0-10841 GCA_022817085.1 Psilanteris sp. ZL-2020 | reverse complement strand
TATAACCCCTCCTTTTAATTTCCTTTCATTACATATAATCAATTTCTGAGATTGTTGGGGTGTAATTAGTTGTTATTATTAACGGCTATTTATTGTCCTTACCAATGTTGCATCTCAGGATGTAACAAGTAATATAAAGTTCTACACAAAATTGAGTACGTGTATTTTTATGTGTATTAGAAGACTATTATCCGTCACGAAAAGAATTACAATTTTTCATAGAAAGTTGCTTGAAAGTTCTCTTTTTCACATTTTGCTCGTTTATTACTTTTTCCTCCTAAAATTAACAATTGTAACGTTAAATTAACGTTGTAAATTTAAGACTTTTGCAAATTACCATTCTTAAAGATCGTTAATTATTTCCAGAATAAACACCAATGTGATCCGTTAGAAAAGTAAGTACTATAAGTAAAGAAGCACTTGAAAAAGCACTTGGTTCAAAATGCTGTGATTAACTTTATTGGATACATTGATGATTACATACATGTGCTTAAGACAATTAAAAAGATTAAGAAAAGAATTTATTGGACATTAAATCGAAAAGGATTAAAGTAATTATTATATTCTTAAATTATGTATATATAATTGTGCCATATATATGACTTCGTTCAACTTTATACGAATATTAAATTGGGGAAGAAATAATTAAAAAATAAAAAATGCGTATACAAAGATAGACTCAACGTGTATTAAGATCCTTATTATTATTGCAAAGGAATGTAATTTTGAATAAAACGTATGTCCTTTCTCATGTATATTGCACTTCAAGCATATCTGACTCTGTTATTTAATAGACTAGATGTATGCTGCAGATTACAAAAACCAGTGCAAGTCTCTGAGTCCATTAACAAACTTGTTGTTATATTCATACAAGTAATATAAAAATACGTTATTATATTTGAAATGCGCAGAAAAATAGTATTTAAGGACTAATATTTATATCTAGATAATATTTAATCTGTTTTTATATACTAACAAAATACACAATTTTCATTAAAAAAATATTAATTTAAGTAATTTAAATATTAAAATAATATACTCGTTATCTATTACTTGTAAAATTATTATCATACATATATTATTATTAATATTATAAAATATATAATTATTTTTACACTGTATATATAATAAAACTTTAATTTTATATTTATTTTGTATTTTTTTTGTATTTAACTCTCAATTTATATATTTAACATTTCCAGATTAAACGTTATTATATTAATACAATTAATTATTTAAATTAAATTAACAATTATAAACTCTTTATAATAGTAAATAATATGAAATGAATGTAAATAACGTCGTAATTAATAATTCCACTACAATTTATTCGCGACCGGAATCTTGTGTTTACAATCATAATCTTATAAAAGTTTGTAATAACTGAAAATGGTACACGTGAAGAGGATTAGAATTCTACGGTATCGATATTCAATGAGACTGCATTGACTACGCTGTCACTCAATGTCAATAATGCTCTTTGAAAACAGACGCGGGGATGGCGCCGAGAATGAGGGGAGGTGGGTGCGTGCAAAACAGAGAGCCAAATAGAATGCGAGACAAATGGCCTGGTCACTAGAGGCTCGTAAAATAATTATCAGTTGAGCAGCTATGGCGTTAATCAGACAATTAGTCATTACGTCAACCATTCTCGAGACTCGAGTTCCTTCGTCTATAAAATCCACATTTTCAATTATGAATAAGGTTCAAGCCTATTATGAGAATAATTTTATTATCCAAATTGTTATTTAAAAGTTTATTTCCAAATCATTTTATAGGCTATTAAATTTCTTTCTTTATTCGCACAAAAGCGAATTATTTCGAGGCACATTATTTTGACTTAAAAAGGATTGCTTCGTAAATAAAAGTAAAACTTTCATTTCAAACAGATAGTTTTGAATACAAAACAACTGAATTTTTCTCTTAATGAAAAATGTGTTTTTACAATGCTATACAAATATGCACTACGTATCCGCTAGTAGTTGATAGTTGGCATTACTACGGTCAGTTGGTTTAGAATAATTAGTGTTCTGATATTTCGGAATGCATGTATTCTTTTTTATTTTTTTTGTTTTTTTTTTATTTTCGTATTTAATTGCGAATTTAATTGTCGGATCCGGTGAAATAGCGAGATATTCATCGCTGTTCTTGAAATAAATTGCATAATATAAACGATCATTTCGACTAATATACTTATACGAGTTGTAATAACTAATGAATAATAACTTTATGAATTTAAAAATAATACGCAAATATATTAAACGTCAAAATATTTAAATGATCAAAGTAGTTAATTCAATTTGTAAACTGAATTTCGATGTGTTCGGTTGGGTTTCTTTTTTTCTTACAAATTTATAAAGGTACGTTCATTACGATACTCGTTTTTTATATATACATTTTTGTTAACCTCTAAATTTCTTTTAAAAGACGAAAAAATGTATAAAATAAAACATGCGTAAACTTTTTTCTCTAAAATGTTTCCTCTAAAAATTTAATTGTTATAATATTCCAAAACAAGGGCAGTGCAATAACAGGGTCGTTTTTCGTCCATGATGCGTGATACTTTTTTATAACGAATATTAAAAAACAAATACTTTTAACATAAAAGTTTAACTTGTGAATGATTATTTAATAAGAGTGCATTGCAGAAATGGTTATTTAATTAAAATACGTTATTATATAATTTAATTTGTGATCAAAGTAACAAGTATATTTTGGAATAAAATTATTTATTCAATAGTTTTACATTTTAAATAAAGCTGCATTTATTTGGATTCAAAACATCCAATCAACGGCAATGTCCATCGTTTATTTGTATTTAAACGTGTTTAATTATTATACTTCTTGAAGTAAAATCGCACACAATAACAAAGCTTATATTGTATGGATTTTCAAACTTATTACATGGCAATAAATAATTAAATAGTTTCGATTGTAAGAATCTAGATTAATCAGTAGAGCAAACGTTGTTTATCAGTGGCTTAGCGGCATTGGCTTATTATAATTCATTAGCCTGATATCTATAAATTATTATCATTTACTTTCATTTCAATTTCTCATGCTTGTGTTAGAACATATTCAATAAACTGTAATATAATTCACAATTGCTTACATATATTACACATTGATTCTAAGATTATTATTTTAGTTATAATATGGGATGTTTAATTACATTAAACGATAATTGATTTATTAAGACATGACCCGATTGTTTTTGTTCGTTTCAATTAGAAACATAAAATCCGTAATTACGTGCAACATTAAATTGTGTAAATATGAAAATGCATGAATTGAAGATAAAGAGAGTCTACGCTTCGGAAAAATAGTTTCAAACGCAGTTACGTATTTGTAAATGTATTGATAATTTACAATATTGTGTTTTTAGATAACAACAACAACAACAACAATAATAATTATTCATTTCAATGCAAATGAGCTTGCGTAATATAATCTCGTATTATTTGATCAATTTAATTATATTTAATAAGTAAAATACAATCAAAATAACGAGTGTTATATATATAGAAGATACGAGATTCGATGATGAGTTAATTTACAGCATTGGTCGAAAACAAAATAATTAAACAACAGTTTAATACAAATGGACCGTTCAATTGCATTATACAGTGCTGTAGGCGAAGAGAGTAACTAAATATGTAATTAGAGAACATCGAAAGATTAATGAATATTAAAACAGAATGATGATAAATTCGTAAATTCAGGCAATATAAGCTACGAGGTTTTCGTTTCTTCGAAGCGCACACAAAGCTTGCATTCAATTCAGTAATCTTGCTGAAATGTCTTGACAAGCTTTCTAAAAATATAGTAGAATCAAGGATGATTATCTCGAATTGCTCATAAGTTTAAAAAGTTTTTACGCGCAATTAATGATCTCATCTTAAAACACAAGTGACTCGACTTTTATACAGACTGCAAACGCATCAAACTACGTTTTTACTTCGCAGCTATGTTTAAATTAACGATAACGTAGTCATAAAACACATAAACTATAGTGATTTTCATACGTCGAAAGTTCGTTATGAGTTTGGAAATTCAACCAAACGTATATACAAAATTGTACTATTGTACAAAGTTTACCATCGATTACATTTCGTCGGACTTTTTAACCAAACAGTTTGGCTTATGTATTTATAATATATTCTTTGGCAATCGCATTAAAATATTCGTCAAAGTAATTGAAAGAAATTACATAATTTATTCTACTACAAAATAGTATTTCAACATTCGTAATCCTAATGTAGGTATACGTATTTCATTTCAAATTCATGTAATTTCTCAGCAGGACCAATACAAATGGCCCAATATTGTCCCAGTACTGGCACGAGAGTTGTAATATGGTTTTAAATCGACGTAGGCCCATTAATATACCATCGGCGGAGCGATAACGTCGGCCCAGTACTGTTACCGGTATTCTACCAGCACTGGTTTCCGAACTTTTCAGTACTGGTTTTTATCTGGTACATTATTAGTATCTAATATTAGTATTAGATAATATTAATATCATAATATATTATTATATATAATATATATTAATATAATAATATAATAATAATAATACAAATTGCTGAACAAGTCTGGTTCAGCTTAGTTTCGCGGCTATTTCGGATGTTAACAGTAGTTTGGCCCATACTGGTATAAACCTGGTTGCCATAATCTGATAACCATTGCTGTGCCAGAATTAGGCCATATGTTTAACTCTGGATATTATAATGGATATTATATTTTAGGATCAACGTAACATTTTAGGAAAATACAATTTTCCTAATAGATGAAATAATGCAAGTAATATGAAAATTATTTTTAATAATAATTTACTAAATGATATTACAAAAAAGCAAAATTTATTTTATGTTTTTTATCAAACGGTTTTTTTTAATTTATACGACCATAATTCAACCTATTGTAAAATATTTTTTTTAGTATATTTTGTACGTTTTTGCCGGCTTGCACCATTAAAATCTTGGAATTTATTTGACTTTATTATTAATCTTCACTTTCACAAAAATATCAATCACAAAGTAACATTTCAGTTTTTCATGTAGGAAAACATAAATTTAAAAAAAAATGCGAATAATATACTTTATTGACTTTGATTTTATCACTGTTAAAGTATATTGCACGTTCTAAACTAAATGATCAAACAAAGCTTATTGATCGGGTTGATTTGAAATTTTTTGCCGAAAAATTGATTCACATGCAGATTTTTGCGTGTAAGGGTAACAAATAAATCGTCAAAACACGAATACAAATTTAAGTAAACTTAATTAATTGTTTTACTTTTATGTATATATCTAGAGATAACACTGAGAAAAATTAAACGTAGAAAATTGCTGTTTATAATACTAATTTGAAGACATTAAAGTAAAAATCCAAAAATTACTGTTTTTCCTTGTAAAAATACAGTTTTTCATTCCAAATTTTCCTTCTATTTTTTATTATAATGCTATTATAAACAGTAATTTTTAGGATCTTGTTTTAATGTCGCCAAATTAGTGTTATAAACAGCAATTTTGTACGTTTAATTTTTCTGAGTGTATAGATATTTGTGTATAGATTTTAATACTCTATATTTTAATAAATAGTAAAATATATCCCCAAGCGTGTGTAGAATGTAAATGTGCTTCTAACAATACATTTTTTACTTTTCATGTCCTTCGATGTAATTTCCAATGCACAACAGATAATGAGAAAGAACGAACGAAAGAAGAATATGTCACATTCAATATAAACTTTTTTGATAATACATTTATAGTACGCAAATAAACTTATGTATCTATATAGGTTTGTGATGTCCTATTTTTATGGTGATCAACTACAGTTTCGTACATTGAAGGTTCGCAAACAGCGACTCAATATTCTTTATTTACTCAATTTTTATACGTCTTATTTACGATCACTCGTCGTTGCAAAATTTCAATAAGCTTGTTAATAAATATGTAAATGATTCGAAAACCGCATAAAACCAAAAGCAAACGATTGTACCATCGGCGTGCTCGTGTGTATACAATAAATTAAAAAAATGTCGCGGCGCGCAGTTTCTGTAAATGGACTACACAATTTAATTCAATATATGTTACGTCAGCCGAGCGTAACGGAGGAGGGTAAGACAAGGCGAGCTGATAGCTGCGCGCGGAGTGAGAGGCAACGCGTCCAAGATAAAGACAAAGCTAAGAGAAACTGGCTTCCGTTCCACGCTACGATTCTACGGTGTCCATGAACTTGCTTGGCCTTCATCGTCAACGGACTTTTGCCTGCAAAAATGCACTCCACGCATACTCGAGCGCATCATAAAAACGCGCAACTCCGAATGCTTAAATATATATTTGCATCGAAATTTTGCGCTTTCGCGAGGCGAAAATCAAAGGTGGCGCGCTTTTTTTTTTATTTTTTGACACCGGCGTCGCCGTGGCTCGTCAAATGTGTCAATTTGAGTCGATGGCCCTTGAAGACTGCAAGCCTTTTTCGGATTTGCTTTTAGTCTCTTCAAATAGTCGAGCGCAGCGCCGTAAAAATGAGAGCGAAAAAAGCACCAGCCACGAGATTCAATTTAATCCTTGTAGAGTGATTGTGCCGTACGACTCTCGACAAAAAACGCGAATCGTTTCTTTTTTCTCTCCCTTTGTCTATGTCTCATTCCGCTATCAAGAACTCTTTCCGGATGCGAGAAAGGGAAGTTTGAGTAGATAGTCACGCGCAATTACCTTTCTGCGTCTAGAAGAAACTATCCGCCGATCATACGGATGCACCGCACGTTCATCCATCAAACACTCACTGTTATACCAATTACAATTTTAATTAAGTGCTTTGGCATTTCCTCAAAATAACGCGTATCACTTATCGGTTTCTACTGCACGTTTTGTTTAACTTGACAAGTTAAAGTGTGACCGTTCAATCATAAATTCGTACTTATCACTGAGAAAACTAAATTGTAAGGCCATGTACGTCGTTCGTGGTACAAAGTCATATTATAAAATCCTTACAAATTCAAATAGTAATGAGATTCAAACAGAATTCAATTGATTTAACCAATCGGAAACCTCGAAATATTACAATGTACTCGGAGAGAAAGAAACACCAATATTTATAATACGCACAGAGAAAAAATTCTAGTAACGATAACCAGAATATATAGTTATACAATATTGTACTTAACATCATCATTTTGGTTAAGTCAAACATATATTATGGTAACCAGATCCAAATTCTAGTAATGGTTACAATAAAATATGTTTGCTATAACCAGATTAGTATTAACCAAACAATTTTTTCTCAGTGCGGGAATATTGCTCTATAAATTTGAATAAGTACATACTCACTTTTTTGTAAGTGTAACTTTTTTGTTGTAATGTAATTTATTGTAAGTGAAAATACACTTATTGAAAAAGTCTAGAATCGGCCACTTATAAAAAGTGAATATGCACTTATTCCGATTTAGAGAGTAGATTTGAATAAACCGAATGCTAATTGGTAGTATGCTGGCAGATTGTCAAATTTTAATACACTGGTTTACGTATTGACAATTTTTTTTTTTTTGACAAATATAAGAACATTGTAAGGTTCAAGTTTGATAATAATAAAATTCACTTTGATTAATTTTTCAATAAATCACATCATAGCACTTTTGAATAAATATATCTTTTTTCATCAACTTTTCGTTAACTTCATTTTAGGTTAGAATGTTAAAAGTTGACAATATGTTTTGATCAATTTTAACAAACAGTAGTTAATTAAATAAGAAAAACGAGGAGATTAAATTTTAGTAAACCGATTGTTAAATTATAATCAAAGATTCGTTCTATTTCATGAATAAATTACGAATTTTTGACGAATTACAAATATAATACCAAATTGGTCAACTTTTTACTTAAAATTAACCAATTTTTCTCTGAGTGTAAATTGTACAGTTTCGTTTTCTTATACTGAGACAAAATTACTTAGTAAGATCTAATGAAAAGTTTAGTTAAACCAGTATAATAACCGTGAAATTCAGTTAAATTAACTGTGAGATTCAGTTTTGGTTAAAGTAACTATAATTTTAAGTTGTAATGCAGCCAAAAGTGAAAGTTTTAACTAAAACAATTGAAATTTACTGAGTTTGTTAATACAAGTATCACAATTGGCTGCCATATTCTACAAAAATATCTAATCTCTTCAGTTGGACTAACCAATTATTTTCAGTCATGGCCGACATTACTGAAAACTCAGTCAAATTTACTGAATATAATATTTTTTCGCCGAGTGCAGTGTAATACACGAAAACTAGTTAGATGTAAGCAAGTAACGCATTTTTATGCTTTGTTTGTGGGCAAAAAGCTTGAAAGTTATATTCGAGCGGTTTACGCGCCGGGGTTAAAACGACGCACAAATTGATCGTACGCAGCGGCTTCTTTGCGATATAGTAAATGAAGCGTACGTATTTCGCGATATAAACGTGGTTTGGTTTTATGTATAAATTATGTCTCATTTAGTAATACTTTGTGTTTTATATAGTCGAACGGATGACAAATACCAACCACACGTGTCGCTGGTTCGCATTTTATTCGCGCGTTTACACGAAGAATGCAAATACAGGTTTAAAAACGAACGCATTTAAACGGCCCTCGTTGCTTTTCGTTAATGCAAAATAAATTTACACCCGACGAGCGAACGTCCTTTTACGCCGGCAGAATCGACTGCAGTCGAATGACGCGATTTTGTATTAAGTGGAATCAAAAAATTATGTAAATGTTGCTGCGTTGGTACAAACGTGACTCGGCATGAAAACATTTGCGGATTAAAATAGAATCTCGTGACGCGCGGTGCAAAGGAATAACTGCTGCAGGTACGAACCCGTGGCACGGCGCAGGCCAAGAAGATTAGTTATATACCAAAGGAACGGCGAGCAACGAAAATGCATTAATAGTAATGACAATGGTCCACGCTTTGGTTTGTTTTTTTCTTTTTTTTCATGTTATTTATTTATTTATTATTATTTTTTTTTATAACGCCTCCTGCAGGAAAAACATTCTCAAGAAGAAATCCGCACGGGCGGCAAAAACACGGCAAATGAAACAAACGCGATAGCAAAATACGAGTTTAATAAGAGACCGTCGTCTTTGTGGTCGTTTCTGTTGTTCTTTTTGAATTTTTATTTGCGTTTTTTGAGCGTGCTGATAATTGAAATGTTCAACGCAAATGTGTCTCCCGTGTGGCATATTTGCCGCTCCGCGACGCGCAGAAAGCCAACATTCGGCACGCCGAAATGAACTAATAAATTGAAATTGATCAGCAAAAAATTCCATTCAATGAATTTTCATTTACTTCTCACACAGAGCGAAGATGCGTGCTGATTGATTGCCTTTCAAAGAGTACAACTTGTCAAAGGGCAGGGCGTAAATGAGAATTTCGGTATCAGATACGCGCAGACTTGTGCATCACCGTAATGAGTCACCCTTTATCCCCGAATTCAAAAGAAACTTTTGAATCTACGAAATGTAAAATAATTACGCGGCTCGTCGCTGAATCATCTTGCCATTCGCGCGTGCATTATTATTACGATTCGCTATTTTAATCCGCGCGATCGATCAAACGAATCATTTGACGTTATTTTGCAATAAAAGTATAGCCGTCGACTTGAAAAAACGCGCGCGCGTGTGAACGAGGCGGCGAGGAGATCAACAATTATAAATCGGATATTACTTCAATTGTCGTAGTTAAGCGAGCAGAGACTGTGAAACGCGCGTGACAGGTTATTGAAATTTAAGACGCCGACCGAGCAGGGCCGATTAATTGATATTATGAACTTACTATTATTTGCCGTGAAATAATCACTTTTCTTCGCTTTACGTACACAATTTTTCGCGCGAGTCACCGTGTAATCATTTTTTATGATTGAACAATAAAACTGCACTTTTTGGGGCAAAAGTGTTGCCGGAGTTGTCGGCGGAATAGGGGCCGTGGCAGGCCCGTAGTTAATCAAGAATAATTGCCCGGTCTGCGCATTTCACGTTCGTCGGCGCAATACATTCGGCGGAGTTTACAATCGTCGAGTTACGCCAACAGTAGCAGCCGGTACGAAAGCAATTACGTTCATTAAGCGGCATTTCATAAAGAATATAATTATGAGTTATGCAAACAAGACGGACAAGATACGCAAAATATGCGGAAAATGTTTTATGACTTTTATCGTGTTTTTCGTTTGAATTATGGAAACGACACAAATTTGAATTCGGTCCGAAAAACAACGTCTCTTTGAATACATTATTTTCGCACAACTTGCACAACTTCAACAATAACATGCCGCGCTTTTTCCATGAATTTTGCATCGGGTATTCGAATGCCATCATTGGAACCATTTCAATTTTACTTCAATTCAGTGTTATTCCATATTATTCGACTATTTTCGTCGCGTCAAATAATCAAATATTAACCCGCTATTCCAAAATACTTGCGCCTTTTTTTTCGCAAGACTATTTCGCTCGTGCAACAATTTCCGTATACGCAATGAGGACGTGATAAAATGGAAGCGATTAAAGACAAAATAATCCCAGAGTGATGACGTTAAATCTTGAAACAAAAAATTGCAAACGAATAATCGAACTCGAAGATATTGCAGTCAGTTTTCATTACCCATGTAGAAAAAATTGAACGGCCCAAGCTTGGCCCAGACTTGTCAATGATTGGCCGATGTTAGGCGACCAATGTTGATCCATCTCTGGATTGAAACACCAATTTACTCTGGCGCAAACTTGGCGCCCAATCTTCGGCTGAAGTCTGGCCCAAACATGGGCCGAGATTAGAAATAAGATTTAAATACAACGACCCTTTCTTGGCCCAAGCTT
>JABFQC010006357.1:0-10842 GCA_022817085.1 Psilanteris sp. ZL-2020 | reverse complement strand
ACCTAATATTGGGTAAAAAGTAATATGAAACAAAATATTACGTTGTTATTGACATTACAATTATTTTTTGTTACACGTTTTTCCCACCTTAACTGCCAAACAAAAAATAACGTTTAATTAGTTATATTAGTATGTTGTAATAACATGGTCTAATAATAAAAATAATTTAGTAACATTTACAGTAGTGTATAAATTATGAAAATACAAAAATAGTACAAAAAAATGTCTAAAAATTTACTAATAGTCATATACAGTTTGCAAATAAATTTTTCACTTATGATATTGATGAATGATATGCAATCAAGATATAGATTTATTTAATAATCAATTTTTAATTAATTAATTGTTAATGTAGTAATAAAACTTATTTGTCAGGTAGAAAAAAAAACCAGTTATTTTGTACTGTTAACAATTGTTTTAATATTCAAATATTGTATAGAACAATAATCTCTAAATTAATATTATTCAGAACAAATATAATTATTTCGTGACATTCTGCATTAATGGAAAATTAGAAATTGCTGAAAAAAAAGTAATTTTCATATTACATTATTGACACAGTCAAGGAAATGTGATTTTTATCACCTAGAAAATCATTTCCTTCATTATGGATTTAAATTATAATAAAATGAATCTTAAAAATGAAGTAAATTCTTCCAGAGTATTAAAATGTAATAAATTATTATAAAAAATTAATTAATTAAATATATTTTAACAAAAATTGTCAAAATACTTGAAATCTAATAATATTGCATTAATCAAAATCTACTACAACGTTTTTAATCATTTTTTTAACTTATTTATAACTATAATAATGTATATAAAAAGATATTTAAAATTCTTGAAATATTTCTTAGAATATGAAAATAATGTATAAAATTGTAAACATATAATAACTAATGATGGCTAACTTAAAAATCCATCTTATTATTTTTATTATTATAATTTATGAATAATATAAATAAATAATATGTCAAACATATACTTGTCCAAATAAACACAATAAGAAACATTCAAAGTTTCACATTATTTGACGTTTATATTAAATGATTTCACATTGTTAATAATTATACAGTTGCTGTCGAATGTCTAGAATCTTGGAGTTAAGAACTTGTTAAATATCAAATTAGTTGTTGCATATTTTATCAGACTATAACCAGAGCTGCCATTGTCCTCTAATTATGGGAGAATATTTTAAATTGTAAAAACAACAGTGTTTATTAAAGAATTAAAAAAAGAAATAGAATGTTATGATTTGTCTATTATTCTTGGAAAATTGTTATAATAAAAATGCTTGTATTGTTAAAATTAATATCAAAATACATATACTTTTCATCATTAAATTGCTAAGAATATTGTTATAATTGTCTGTAGAAATGCAGATCATATTAAAAATCATATTTTTCCATAATAATTTAATACTTTTAATTGGATATGTCTCATGTCGATAATGATTTCTATTTCTTCTCAATCTAGATTAATTTTGTTAGTATTATTACAAATATTGCATTTTACACTTCACAATCTATAATAATAAGAAAGGCTGGAAAGTTCTTTTCCTTCACTAAATCAATAAATATTCTTATATCAATTTTGATACACAAAATTATTATAAACCAACGTATATGCAAAATTCACAACTACAATCTACACTTGCAATGCTATAATAATGACTCAAAAATCATGAAACGAAACTATACAATCAAACTGGCATTTTATCCAAAACACTAAGTCCATTGCAGTCTGTCAATCGACTAGTTCAACTCAAATATGACAATTGCATTAAATGATCATTTACAACAATAATGCTATACAAATCACTGCTGAATACGTTTACATTCAACGTTCTTTCATCTTTGTAATTTCAACAAACTCACAAAAACCAACACCAACTTTTATCAATGATTCAACCACATTATCAGTGATCTTTTGCCTCCATTTATTTCAAACACAATCAAGCCGTGATTGCGGCACCAATTTGCTTGTGCTAAAGCATGTTCTATGAATTCTCAAAAAAAGAAAAGAAGAAAAAAAAGCATCCAAAACTGGCAACGCTGTTTCAGCCATCAGTCAACCAAGGAACGTCATAGGAATATGAGAAAGAAACTCAAATATCGACAGAGTATCATATTATTGGTACGACATTGGCAAATAACGAGAGTGGTACGACAAGGCCTTTGGTCTTTATCGAAGCAACGTTGCCATGTTACAACGCTTGTGTATGTTGGTTCGTTCGCTTAATCTCACCCCACCTCTCTCTCGCTCTCTCTGTGTCTCTCTTTTTCTCTCTCTCCTGATGCCTCCCTCTCCTTCTCTGAGCAGAGAGAAGTTGGTTTTATTCTAAGTAACACACCAACATAAAGTTAATTAAAATGGCTTCGTGCAACGTATTCAAGATGTTGATAATTTCTTGACGTTGATAAATCCATAATGTTGATAATTTGAGTTCATTGATAATGCTTATGGAAATAAACAAAACCGACAATTTTGTACTGTTGATGCAACGACTCGACCAGGCAACCAAAATGGACGTTGCTTTTTGTTTGCCAGTTATTATTGTTTGATCTGCTTTCTCTTCTTTGATTTGTTGGCAATCACGTGAGGCAAATATTATATAATTTGCATCTTTATGAATTAGAGCAATAACACTTATGACGGACAAAAACACTGAAAATGGATTGTCAAAATGAGATGAGTCGATGAGGCATTGGTCGTTTGAGGATCTAAAACTTAAAACGGTCAGTTATTCATATTTGTGACAAGATGTTGAATTAAATTGCAAGTATATAGGATTTCAATTAATTGACAACAAGCTAATTAATTAATTACTGAATGGTATTTAAAATTTTTATTTACATAAATTGTGCTTTAGTATTTAATTTTACAATCAAATATTTTTAATAACATTGTTGTTGTTTTTTAATTAAACATTCAAATATATAATATTAATTTATATTATACCTTCATCAGTGTTCGAATTCAATGCAAATAGTAAAAGCATTTATTTTTCAGGTTGATTTTCAGCTCAACAAATTCAGACAGTTTGATTAAATTAGATTATGTCATAATATATGAAGTATTTGGTCGTGGAATTTGTTGATACTATGAATTTGATTTGTAAAAATGTGACATATTTATGATGAAACGCGTTACCAAATCAAAATGATTTCATTCAAATTACAGTGGTGTATACCAGACAACATGATACATTGATATTATAATCAATAAAAAATTGACTTTGTACTTATTGCGTTAAAATGACGATTGTGGCATTACTGAACACACGTATACACATACTCCAAAGTGTAACGCCTATTGTGCTTAGTAATCAGTTATTATTTTTTAACATTACTCAATCCCAAGATATTTGTTCTAACTCTTTTTGACTGCGTTATAATAAACTAACAGAAAATTAATCTTATTAAATAAATATACCAGGTCAAATACTACACGCACATGATTGCATATTTCATGAACTAGAAGCTGTAATTGAATAAAACTCTGTCCAGTACATATTATTTAAAACGTAATTAGTCAATGTTAATACAATAAAATAAGTTTATGGTGATTGAATGCGTAATCATACAATGTCAGTTAATATTTCAGTAAATTATACATGTATTCACATTGCAATTATCATTTTTAAAATAATATTTTTCCAAATCAACGAAATAAAAAAAAAGTTAATTTGTAACATTTTATTATATTTGCGTTATTTAGAGTTTGTGTTGATTTTATTTTTAATAAAATATTGGAAACGTTTTTCCATGACTATTTTGTATTACTTGCCAGTGTCATAAAATGTGACACCTTTTTTTAAACAAACGTGTCCACGAAATAATCAAAGCCAGAAATTGTGTACTTTTTTCTCAGCTCAGTACGAGTTCAGAGAATTCATAAATTTGTAGAAAGTTTCACTTAAAAACAAGTATATATTGCATGTCACTGTAACTTGACTCTTTGACAATAGTTATGCAGGTCTAGTAGTAAATCACAATACTAAAACTAGAGAATGAGAAAAAATATTTTATAAATATTAAAGTGATAGAAATTTGACTCACATTTATATTTTAAAGCTACACGTGTCAAGTCAGAAGATTGCGTTTGTTATCATGCTTATGATGTTTAAGATTATGATTACTGAACAAATAAAAAAGTTTGTTATACATATAGTTCATGGTGCTCAAAATATTGCATTTTGATTTGTAAATGAATGTTTATTAATAATATGCACGCATTTATAAATGAGCAATATGAAATGTAATTCAGTGTTCTATGTAATATGCATTTTGTTTATTATTACTTCAAGTCAACAACAAAATTTTCTTAATTTTAATGCATGAAGATTGTTCGATGTAAATTGTACAATTGTCCAGAATCTTTTTTGGTGTCTAATATTAAAGTTTCTTTTACCGAATGAAACAACATTAAATTACCAAAGTTTATTTTGAATATATTTTCATTGGATTTCAATAGATGGATGTTACTGGTAAAAATTTGATAATGTTAAAACAAATTTAAAGAGGTCACTCAGTTAATCATGTTTTAATATTACGTTGTATCGAATATTCCATAAAAAATAAGTGTAAGAAAGATAGTTCATTAGTGTCTTGCATCAGTCAATGATTCACACATTGACCTCCATGCAATTTTAATATTCAATTTCATAAACATTTATCACGCAATGCTTTTTATATATATTTGGCAAACGCAGTTAATCAACAACTTGTAGTTTTAAATTCTATTTTTTAAATAAAGCTCTAAAAGTACATATTTAATTGCTAAATCAGTTTAGTATTTTTTGTTTTGTATAAATTGTACCATTTGCAATACATATATACACAAATTAAAACTCTAAATTCACTTAATCAATTAATCAACCAAAAGAATTAAAAAGTAATGCCCAAAAAATTGTATATATAAAAATATAATAAAAAAGGACTTTTTTACATTTTAATTCATCTGAATATTTGCAGTTGAAATGCTAGTTGTATTTAGCATGATTATTTTACAATATAAATAATACAGTTTAAATATATAAAACTGATTCATGCAATTTATATTTTAATGATAATAGAATTACTTTTGAAAGTGCCAAGTATTGTCTATTAAATTGCAATAAAAATATTTCTGACAAGTGTCTGTATTTTGGATATCCTATTTGATAAGGTTATTAAATATCATGGAATTTGCGTTGTTACCTCTTGTTTCAATTTTGTCGCATTTCTACTGGGTCATTAATTATTGAAAGCATAATAATAGCATGTTTTACAATATGTTCACATGTATATTCTTTCATCAATGACAAACTCCAATTCATAATTTTATTCTAATAAATCATTTTACAATTTTTGTTTTAATTTCGTTAGTTATTTATTATAATAATAATAATTCAATTACGAATTACAATTTAATACGTTAAATAATTTAATTTCTCTTAAGTAAACAATTTTAAAGAAAATAAAAAAAAAACAAAAATTAGATATTAAGATTAATTATTTTCATTTTATACTGTTAACAATATAATATTTATAAAAAATTAAGTTATAAAATATTAACACATATATTAAATAATTTTATTTTTTAATTTTATTCAACAAAAATAATTAAACAATAATAATAATAATTATCATTTTTTAATTTAACTAATTGTTAGATAAGGTTAATATTAATGCATTGAACATTTTATTTAAATATTCACAGGTTAAATATTATATCATTAAATCATATTTATGATTTAAACTATATATCAATAAACTATAATCTTACGAGATCCAACATGTGAAATATTAGATTTTAGAATAAGTCGACGGCATTAAACATAATATTTAAACGATAAGATCTGGACGCTAAGAGAGAAAAACACAATGTCTACGAATCGACCTGCAATGAACGCATATCAAAACTCTCGATGAACGGGCAGTTTTCGAGCCGAAGTACGTCGATCGTGGACTCCGATTTAATAATAAAAAAAAAAACGCTTTCATGCGACAAAATTGAACGCGAACAAGCATTACCGTGTGCACGTGAGCTAGTCCAATCAACTGACTCGAACATTGTCCGAACCTAACCTAAAAAGCACGCAGATTAGAAAGAAAAATAAAACGAAAAGGAAAAATGAAAGAAACAAGGACGGATAAGCAGGCAATTTTTCCGGCGCGGCGAAACCTGAAAGAGTGCACCAATTACTCGTGTGCTAAGAATTACAAAATAGTCGCTGATTACCGTTTAAAATGTTCTCGTATGCGATCCTCACGGATGTTTTCCGGCAGATTTCCAACCCACAGGTGACGCGTCTCTCTAACCATTTTGCTCCGAACTCTTCATTTGGGATCGGATGTTGTGGTATCGTTTGGCGACACGTTACAACGACACACAACTTTGCCCGAAAAAACAACCAAAAGCACTTTGTCGTAATAGTGGGCGCGAGGGTGGGTGGGGGGCTTGGGGGGCGATTAGTCGGAACAACACAGCCGTAACTCAACTTCAACTCAACAACTGAACTCGACGAGCACTGACAACAACAACTAGACAGAGAAGAACCACTGGTTTATTACACTTTATTTATCCTCTCTATCCGTTACGATCTTCTCTATCTATCCCTCTCGCTCGCGCACTATAAAACTATCCTCGTCGCCCCAGGCCACCGACTATATCTCGTTCTCGCTCGTTCTCTCGTTCCTTTTTCTCGCTATCTCGCTCTTTCTCTCGCTCCGATCTATCTCTCTCGTCGAAATTTTATTTTCGCTTTCGAAAAATAATGCGCTGCGTCGCCCGAGAAAGCACTAGTTCACTGGTCATACTGGTCACTGGCATGCGGCATCGCGCGCGCAGACAAAAACACTTTTCTTTTCTTTTCTTTTTCGGGACGTCGTACGCACGTCATACGCCGCACTGGTGAACACCGGGCCGAGTCGGCGAAGCCACCGCCGCCGCCACACTACGCGCGCTCGCACTGCACGTTTCATCCCATTTTAGCGATGTCGACGCAGACGACGGCGCCAAGCCAAGCGACCCAGGCGACGCCGACCACCACCGCGGCATATCAAGCGAATCCGAACTGCTTCAACCAAACTGCTTTCGCCCCGAGTGCCGTCACCAACAAGCTTTTTCACGTCGTCGTTGTCGTCGATCGTCGATTCACCCAAATCCGCTTGGCCGCGCACTGCTTATTTATCCATTGCCGGGGTAAAGCTGCGTCGATCAAATACACATCCCTGCGTGTTCACACCTACATTTTACACACATTTTTTTACACCTCTGTTGAGTATGTCAGCTGCATATATGATGAGAATATATATTTATATATACAGTTATATGCATGTATATATGGATTAAGGAAATTTGTGTGCGTTCGTGTATACTGCACTTTTATTACATGTGCGTAAATTCACACACGCGTAGGTGCTTATATATATATATATATATATTTATATATATAATTATATACATTAATATATATAGTTATGCACCGTGTGCGTTTACATTATAGACACACAAATTGAAATCGCGGATTCATATATACACCTGACATACAATTATGAGCTATCGGTATGTACGCGAATACATGCGTATATAGGCGAGCACATACATGTATATATGACACTGTTATTGCATATATAGATCGTATGTACTTTACGTATATACGTACGGTATAAACAAAACAACGGGACGAGGTTACGATCGCAAAACGCGCGACGCTCGTGTACGTGGACTGGACAGAACGCGACGTCGATGAGCGCGATGCGACAGCACGTAAAAGCGTTGTTTTGCGTGCGCAATGGCGCACGAATTTTCACTTGGGCCGGAGCCTCGAATGCGCTCCTTCTCACTGCACTACGCTACTCGGAGTGACGTCACCGTGGCGGGATCGTGGCGCGGCTCGCCGGCCAGCCCGGTGTGTGACCGCGGGTGGGGGACACGGCAAGCGCAGGGGAACGAAACGAGTCTACTCACGACAAGCAGCGCGTCCCCGTCCCTTTCGCGCTCTCGCTCCGTCTCTCTCGGCGGCGCGCGCGTATCGCGCGGGTGGGGGTGCTTCGATCAACCGCGCGCGACCGCCGGGGCGTCCGGGACGGCACGCCCGTACCAACCGCGGCGCCACCGCGATCCCAGTCCAATTGTCGCCGAAAAAATAACAACGCACGGCCCGCCAGTCGATCGCTTGTCTTAGCTGCATTCATAATTGCCACGATCCGAGATGTGGACGCAATCCACTGCCGAGGATTCCAGTGTTTGATGCGTAGCGGATTGTGCTCGGTCGTAACGTACCACCGAGTCTCCAGGCGCATCGGACGAAAGCTTTCCAATGTGACATTTCTTTTTGGGGTTTATTTTTTTCCCCTTTTCTTTTTTGATTATATACAAGTGACGAACCAGGTCGAAGGAAATTTGGATGATGCACGCGAGGCGCGCTGGGAATTTGAGGAGCGATTACGAGCGGTTTAATGATATCTTACGCGAGTTGAGGAATAAAGGATACGAGTGCACAGGCTGCGACCAAGCGAAACGATAGGCGATTAATGCGGCAGACTAGTTGTACAATAGTTTGGTGTTATACATTTGCATGACTGAGACACACAGAACCGGCCATTACCGTAATCATTGAGTATCAAACGTTCGCATCAATTGCCAACCCAACGACGATATACGTTTTATGCCACTTGTTCGTGTCGAATCTGTCTCGGGTTGAGAGCGTTCGCACGCTCGAGCGTAACAATTAAATTCATACGACTCAGAGCTTGATATGAGACGTTACCAAGGGTATTTTGGTTCAAAGTCAAATCAGTCGACGCTCATCGAATGAAATTGCTGCGAGACCTGTCCGTCGGTTGCGTTATCAAACGTTGTATTATTGCAGAATGCTTTATATGGACGGAGCAGAAGTGCGACAAGAACGGAAGTATTAAATTTAGTAATTTGCAACACGAAATGCAATTTTGCAACCAATTTTGGTTACTTAAGCTTTTTATTTTCGAGCGCGTTTCTTCGTCGGTGTTTGGTAAAATCGATAAAACGGAAAAATTGCGTCAAATTTATTCCAGAGAATTAATTTGATGCAACTATTATTTATATTAGCAATGCAAAGAGAAAGAGAAAATTTGCTAAAAACTTGATGGAGGTGGGAGTAGAGCTGTCGATGTAGATTAGTCTCCTTTAATTTTCGCAATTTCTTGACCTTCTTCGGTATAGTGTGAATAGAGGTTTTTACCTGTTTAGTTGCATACGACGCTCCAGGCGCTAACGTAGTACGACTGGTGAAAATAAAAAAACAAATTTATCATTATGCAAGAAAAATTCGAACCATTAGTTATGTCGCAAAAGTGTATAAGTCTTAAAAATAATAATAATAATTGCAATAATATTTTAAAGTTATATCAATTTGAATAAAAATATAAACGGATAATTAAATCGTAGTTATAAGAAATGGCAGAAAATTAAATAATTTCTGTTTTTTAACAAAAATAAAAATCTAGATAATTTGTAATATATGATTAGATGGACACGCACGATTTTAGATCAACAAAAGTATTATCTGACAAATTAAACTTAAAATGGCATACATATGTGGAACGATTATTATTACATATATTAATTTCTATAAAATTATCAAACTTTCTAAATATTTGATACGTACACTTTATTATACATTTAATATTTATGATAATAATGTTTTGCTATAGATATTTTTTTGACAAAAGAAAGAAATTCAAATAAAAGTAACTGAATGTTATTACAAATACTATTGGTAGATGTTTGAATCTAAAATTATTAGTCATGTTTCTATCTTTATAACTACCATGAGTCGCTCTTCAGCCGTTTAGATGCCAATTTAGAATTCAATGAAATGAGACAATAATTAGTATATATTTGTGACAAAGCATCGTCGAATAGTTGGCTGTCGTCTGGTCGCTGACTGCCGTGCGATCAGAATGGACTAGAATTTGATAGTTTAATGTGACTAATAGTTTTTTAATGACAGTCATGTTGGGCGTGGAGAACTTCAAATGCACATATATACACCCTAAAAGTATATATACATATATATACAATTTTTTTTCTTATATTTTTATTGCTTCTAAACACGCAGACAAGTGAAATAATTGTTTGATCATAGACGTAATGTATTCTGTAACGGATTAATTAAAAAGAATAGGAAGTACAAACTCGAAAAGTAAACAAATATTGTACAAAAGGTTTATTTGTCTGCCGTGTTTACATATTTCTTTTTCTTTTTACATTTTATATCAATACATGATCTTATTTTGCGTTTAATGCCCCTATTTGCCGCATAGTCACGCAATTTAATACTTTTGCCGTATATTTATTACATCTCGCCTTCCAACAATAAGTTTCATAGAGGTTGCTATTGATGTTTGAAGATGATTAAAATTTTATCATTGTTAGCGATGATAATGTACGATACGGCTGTTCGCATCAACAACATTGAGCTAATTTAACAAAATGTTAATAATATTTAAATAAAACTTGGCGATCTGAGAGCGTTACCAAGTTTTATCCGGATTTGTTTGTCGCACTTTTATATATATATATATATATATTTATTTCATGTAAATATGGTATACAATATCAGAGTGACCCTTTTCTCTTTTTTTAACTTGAATTAATAATTGATTCCTGAAAATTATTGTATTGAATTACTGTTACGCAATTTTGGAGCAAAAAATGCGTGTGTGTGTTTTAATAGTAGTTTTTCTTACGTTTTTATATATTAAATAAGAATATAAATAGCATTGGACAAAAGAATTTTGTATAGAATATTCCATTTGAAAATGATCAATAAAACAAGTGTCTTATGTATATATATATATATATTTATAT
>JABFQC010006356.1:0-10843 GCA_022817085.1 Psilanteris sp. ZL-2020 | reverse complement strand
CATTTCTATAATGGATATGTAACGTAAAGTCTTCCTAAAGCCATTTCGAGGTGATTTGGGAAAAGTCAATTTTTGACAAAATTCCTGACTATACCCCTTCACAAAAATCCATTTTCGGACAAAAAATGAAGTTTGGACATTATTCAAACAGTCCTGATCAATTGATTTATTATAAAGCTAGTTGAGGCCATTGAGCGAAAACAAGAACATTATACCCCTGCAGAAATCTAACGTTGGTGCA
Source organism: Psilanteris sp. ZL-2020 (assembly GCA_022817085.1). Taxonomy (NCBI): domain Eukaryota; kingdom Metazoa; phylum Arthropoda; class Insecta; order Hymenoptera; family Scelionidae; genus Psilanteris; species Psilanteris sp. ZL-2020. The sequence goes on along the minus strand of JABFQC010006356.1, from coordinate 10,602 downwards.
ACGTTGCAGCAACATTATAAGTTTGGGAAATTTAAAAAATATAACATATATTTTATGAATAAAAATTATTTATTTCGATAAAATGCAGTAACGAAGATTTGAACCCCGTCATACTGTAAAATGATACTACATCCCAAACACTTAACCACTAGGCTAGTAGCATCTTTGTCAACACATACTGTTTTAACATATTTCAATGCCAGTTTCGAAAAGAGACTTTTTCTAAATTATGTTCCAAATTTTCTGCAATGTTCCCGCAATGTTCGTGTAACGTTGCTGCAACGTTGCAGCAACATTAATATGGTAGGATATTGAAACGTTGCAGGAACGTTACATTTCTGTAGGGGTAACGAATTAAAATTTGGCCATTTCATGAAACTAGGACGTAAATGGACCAATTTTCGTTAAAAATTGCTTTTAACCATTGATATTGGTATTCCTATAATGGTTAAAAGTAATTTTTTTCGAAAAATGGCCCTTTTTCTTCCAAATTTCTAGAAATTACCAAATTTTAAATCATACAATTTTCTTGTTTTTGTTCAATAATGGCATCAACTAGCTGTTTTATAAGTCAAATGATCTGATCTAGTTCAATCATCTGTATGGGTTAGTGTTAAATGTAGTCAGAAAACCATCCCCATGTAACTGTAAATGTATCTAATGGTAAGTTATGATATGCTACTTGTCCGAAATCGCAGAGCGGCGCTGCAATCTAAGAGACCTGTTTAGGTCGTCGCTGTAAACCTTATAATCGATATCTTCGTTAGTTCCAAAACATTACATATCGTATATATAAATAATATAAATCAATATAAATGTTTTTATATTAATTTTTAAAGCATATGAATATATATCTTTTATTGCAAAAAATACCTTTTAATATAATAATCTTTTTAAAATACAAATATTTTTCTAAATGTACATACATTTAATTATGTAATCAAATATGTGAAAATTGTTAAAATTGTTTATTGTTAAAATTTACATTATAGTTTCCAAAGTAGAAAAGCAAATATCCTTATAATATGACAATAGGAAAAATAATTAAAATATAAATTATAAATTATGAATTTATAAAAGTAACAATTTTAATTTTATATAAATACAAAAATTTAATTGCGTTCATCACAGTAAATTCATAGAAATTATCAAATTACATTTCGAACTTAATTTTATGTACCTTATAATACATATTGAGCAAAGTAAATCGGTCTTGTGATCAGTAACGCCCTCAGGCGGATTTCGTCCATTTAGAGTCACGTTAAACCAGAGAGCTGCATAGGGCTGGACTTGTCAACAGTTACTGAGAGCTTTTAGCATTTGTTAATTTCGATCGCGATGTGATAATTGTAATCGTTAGGCCATTGATGTCGATTCTACTAGTGGCACGAAAATCCCTCAACTCCCACCACAACATATTTACAACGTATTTTAATATTGCGAAGGCTGTAATGGGGGTTGAGGGATTTCCGTGCCACCAGTGCAAACGATATTACTGCGTAAGGCCGTTAGTTATTACTTATTATAATGTAAGTTCACGTTGAAACCGATTAGCGTTCGCTTGAATATTTCTATATTCATGAAATATGGGAAATTCCATGTTATTACTCGCTTTTATTTTAGAATTTAAAATAAAAAATAGATTCTTACAATATAGATTACTATAACCGTAGAAAATAACATGGAAATAAAATTATTGCTATTCTAGGCAAATAATTTAAATAAAAATAAATAGTTAATTTTGTCAACGAATTATACAATTTATGTGGCCAAGTGCGGAGTTAGGCATAAATATTGTACAAAGTGTTTGCATGAAAGTTGCACAAATCTGGCTATTAGGCTTATAATACATATTAAGCAGAGTACATCGGTCTTGTGATCAGTAACGCTCTCTGGCGGATTTCGTCCATTTAGAGTCACGTTAAACCAGAGAGTTGCATAGGGATGGTATTTTATGAGTAGTATTATGATCGATCAAATAAATGTCAACGCTACGAAAATTGTTCCTGTGACTATTGCTGGTAATGTGAGAATAGATGGAGATTGTCTAGGTATGTAATATGCAGATGATTATGGTACATGGGACCATGTGTATGTCACTGCTGTTGTTAAGGTCACCTTGAAAACTTTTAAAGCCACACATAATATGAGTTAATTTTACCTAGCGGTGTACGATGTTCATTCCCAGATGAAAATTATATTAGAGGTAATGGAGAACATACGTTCTGGAATAATTATAAAAGAGGCCACTATGACCTACGTTAATATAGTTTACTGTATGCTGGTAAGGCTATTAAAATGTCAGACTTAAACGCAAGAAATAGTCATGTTGTTTATTCAGTAACTGCCGGTAAGATGATTTTTGCTCTTCGTAAAATGGGCCAAACACGAATATGCGGATATACATTGCTGAAAACTGAACATCCCAAATTAATGCTAATCGAGTTACCAAAGGATGATAGTTTTGCATTACGAAAAGATGTTAACACAAAAGACTTGGATCTATTTGCATACTTAAATACAAAATTCGTTTACGTGGAGAGACATATTCGGTATCAAATGGAAAGATTATATATAGATGTGATACTTCACATATGTGAATTAGAAAGACAGGTCATGAAAAATGCCCTTGGAACTATCAAAATTGATCCAGAAGAATTCGTATATACTATAATGAAAAAGCTTGGTTATATAGCTATAATGGCAGGACAAGTTGCGCACGTGATACAATGCAGGATGGTATCGGTGACACATAGAGATGTGCAGAGATGCTATCAGGAATACCCAGTGACATGGCAAGACAACGCCAAAAACTAGAGTGCTTACTAAAATAGGCAATGAAATTACCTGTGATACTTTATTGACACCCATGTATGAGTTAGATAAAAATTTATTTAAAAGTAAAAGGGAAATAATCGATAACCCGAATTAACATTTAACCCAATTGAAATTTCACCTGACACGAAGTTCACTTGGCATTATAATAGTCCAGGCAATATAGCAAATGGTGGGATATATTCGGAAGCTGACTTAGAAATGCTGAAAAATCATATAATGTACCCAATAGAAAAACCAGCTATAATTAATGACATGGCACGAGGAATATATGACATGCAAATAACCGATGGGCAGAGAATCTCAATAAATAATCTCTTGGATACACAGCAGATTGAGATGCATTATATGTGTATATTTATATAAAATGGTGTTTGTCAGCCTTTTGAAACTTGTCAACACTGTAAAACCGGGCTCACAAGTTCCACTATATAAAAAATTGGTAGATGTGAGCCCTGGTGCTCATAAGCACCATTCGAAAATAATTTGTGTAATGGTGCTTGTGAGCCCGAACCTGAAAAATACTATACTGGGGCCCCCTAGGACCCTCGCGTTTTGGGTTGGCTAGATTTTTAAGGGGGGGGAGCTCCCTCATTCTCTTATGAGGGTGGCCGAAGGCCGCCTGATGTGCTCCGCCATATTTTTACTTCCCCCAAAATAATTTCAACCCCGGGCCTAGGGAGCCCCTTAAAGGGGAGGGCCGACAAGCACCGTTTTACATACATATATATATACATCCGAACAAACTTAATTCGGATTCATATAATAAACTTATTAAATAATATTGCATACAATTAAAAACAAAGCATAATGCAAATAATTGAAAGGTAGAAAACAAGAAAAATGAGAAGATTATTACGATGCAATTTTACCCGAAGGTATATGAATGTATAAAACATATGCAATATACTACATACATGCCTTTGAATCTAGGACCTCGATATAGTTATATATATATCAAAAGGATAATCCAATATAACATTATACAATATGAACCCTAGTAAAAATTTGTCTAGTATCTCGTGAGTTACTAGAGAATTTGTATATAAAATTTCTATTAACTCGCGAGTTACTTGAGAAATTTCTACTTGGGAATAATACAAAAGAAACTACCTTTCAAACAAACTTAATGTCAACATTTTATGCAACATTCTTTAATGAGTAAAATAAATGTATAATAATAGTTTATTATATAATAATATATAATGAGTCATTCGAATTTTCAAGCGATAACTGATTAATCTTGAATGGATTAAATCGACGATGAATTCGATTAATGAGTTATTATAACTAATTATAGTAATTAAAATAAATAAATAATAATGTTTAATTAACAATAAGACTTAAACAATAACGATAAAATAATGATATAACGAGAATGCGAATTACAATTTTTATGTACATCATATATTTTGTTTCGAAAAATAAAAACTTTTTTTACATATTATTATTGTATATGTACGACATATTAATAGCGAAACGAAAATTTTTTATTGGAAATAATGATAGAATAAGTTTTGTTAAAAGACATTGCGGACCGACATTTGAAAATATTGTTAAATTGAGACTGGCAGTTTAAGAGGAATGGTATTAGTAATACACAAATTTAAAAAAGGAAGGGCAAGAAATCTGTGAGAAGAGGAACTGCATTCGATTTAGTGATATTCAAGATATCACCCCGTATAAAATCATATTCTGACATATGGCAATACACGACATACGCATGAAATGCATAAAAGATTAAACAACACCACACTATTGTTTAATCTCAAAAGTGTGGGGCTGTTACGATATCGTATTGTCAAGTTTAAAACTAAGATACACATATCTGTTTATATGTATAAACGTGTGCATGTGTTATTCTCGAAGATTGAAATATACATTTTCTTATGATTTGACTATAATCAACTTTAGAAATACACATACAAATAGCCGGAAACTGACTCTTTTGCACAGTTATTGGGCAATGTGTATTTCAATGTTGTGACGACAAATCTAGCGCCAACACATGACGAACTGACCACTTGTCTCGGTACAGATGCGTGGAAAATAATCTTATTCGTCATATTGAGAATTATAATAAACAGATGGAAACATTGTCAGAAAAAAATATTAGAATTTTCCATCGAATTTAAATGGCTCTTTATGTAAGATGATACCAACTCCCACCTTAACATGAAATCTTTAGGTATAAAACCCAAAGCATAAGATGCAGTAAGTCAGTAATCCAGAAAAATTAGTTGTGCGCGTAATAGTAACCGAAAGTGACTGTCCGCAGCGTCTACATCGAAAGTGACTGTCCGCAGGGTTTACATTTTTGTCGAAGAAAAAGAACAACATAAAGTAAGATTTTTGTATTTTTCAATTTAAATAAATTAATAATATTTTAATATTACCAATTACTATTTTATTTCTAATTCCTCAAAACACCCAAATGAATAAAGGGTACTGAATTGTGGGACGCCAATTCAGAGTCCTCACCCATATCACGGTTGAGGTCGTGACAATTCAATGAAAATATAAATTTCTCTGAAGTTGAAACAAGTGAAACTGAAGATTCAAGTATAAAAAAATAGAAGAAGAGAAGAAACAAATGAAAAAATAAATGAAGAAGGAATAAACGATAATGAAGAAAACAAAATATCATTGTTTATAACATTATCTGAAAATATAATTGAATTTGGTGACCCTTTATACTTACAAAAAAATAATATATTATATCTTGTTAATAATACTGGAAAGCCTGTTGATGTACATAGTGACAAATGTAGACGAAAAAATTCTTCTACTTCTACTTTTTGGAGATATGAACATTGGAGATCTAAAAATAAAGAAAAAGGGTCAATATTATCATTTTATTATACATAAGTATAACAAATAATAAAAAAGACAATGATATTTCAGACAAATGAGAAATTGTTGAAATTATGTAATTATGAAATTAAATAAAACGATTTATTGAAGAATAAATTGAAAAATAATTTAAAATTTTTAGCACTATCTCGAAACGATAATTTGATTAATTTTAATTGGAAAGGTATCTTAGAAAATATAAAAAATATATAGCAAAAATCGATTGCAACATCATAATATGCCAAAATAAGGTAAAAGAATCCCCTTTAAATAAGAAATACGATATAATGAAGAAAAATCATAATAGTGCAATAGATAGATATGAAGGAATTTATAAAATAACCGAATTATTACACAAAATTTGTATTGGGATAATATGAAAAAAGAAATTGAGTTTTATTGTTAAACAACAATGTTTACATTGTAAAATTAAAAAATTAACTAGAAACAATAGTATAAAACAACCAATGGTTATCACAGATATACCTAGTATCAATTTGAGAAAATTAGATTAGATTTGTTTGGGACTTTTCGCTCCAATTCTAATGGGTATAGATATATATTAAATATGCAAGATTTGTTAACGAAATATTGCATTGCCGTGCCCATCACAGATGCAAGTGCAGAAGCATTTGTTAATCATTTTGTCAGCATATATCCAAAAGCCGTTCTGACAGATCAAGGAAGGAATTTTGTCAGCAAATTAATGAAACAAGTAGCTAAACAATTCCAAATTAAACAATATCAAACAACTGCTGCCCATCCACAGAGTAATGGATCATTGGAAAGATCTCATCATATATTAGTAGAATATTTGAAAAATTTCATTGAAAATGATACCGATTGGGAGAGTCCATACCTCTCAATATGTTTAATTATAACACTAGTATGCATGAAAGTAGAAAGAAAACCCGCTATAAATGAATTTTTACGAAAATACCTTACTAGCACAAATATAATACAATAGATACTAGATAACTGTGTGATATTTTCTGGACATCTCATGATATTTGGGCCAGTGGAGTAGCAACTTTACGTTCACATATTCTACTAGTAAAAGCAGAGAATTTAATGACTTATGAGGCTTATTCAGATACCGCAATGCCGCCAAGTGGCAACTTGGCAATAGTATGTTTCAAGCAGCACAATAAAGTTTCATATTTTTATGTTTTATATTACTGTTACATCATTTTTTGACAAGCGTTTGACATTTAAGCTAAATACACATTAAACAGTAAACAATATATAATATTTTATATTTTATGAAGGGTTTTATTATAGAAATTATCTTATCTCTCGTACCAATAATTAAAAACAACAACAACAATATTGTTATATATAATCACAATATATACATGATAAGTATGAGCTATGACAGATATTCATCAATTTCATTCTACCAAGTAAGAAAAAAGCTATAAGAATAAAAATTTAATATTCAATTTTTTTTAGTTTAAAATAAAATATAATTTAGCAACTAAATTATTTAATATGGTAAAACAAAATTATACGTTATTGGTTCCTTTTTATGGTTATAAGAGGAATTAAAGAAAATCTGTTGTACGCCAGAACAGTAAAAAAAATTATATTAGCTGATTTCTAAAATTGATTTTCAGCACTTTTATCTTTGTCTTAATTATTTGTTTTCATATTTTTATCTCATTGTTTCACTACTGAAAGGTCATTTTATAACTAAGTTGTCGATTGTGCTATTTGAAACATACTATTGCCAAGTTGTCACTTGTGCTAGTAACAAAATCGCGACTGCGGTATCTGAATAAGCCTCAATGATGATTATTTAGTCGAATTGATGATCTGATTACATAATCTTTAAACAATAGCCCGGGGAAATTTAACCAACACATAGTAATAAAAAATCCAAACTCAAAACTTGAATCAAAATTTTCATGAAATACTAAGTATAGATGTAAATTTAAAAATAAAAATCAAAACTTAAAATATAAAATTTGTTATGACAGATTAAGAAGATGCAAATGAAGTACAATATCAAAAAAATTACCTTGCAAAGGTAAAAAATGGGCGAGCCAAGGCACGTGTCATGCTTTACTCTAAAAAATGTGCTTTTAATAAACATGCTTAAAAGATGTGAAATCTTATACGGAGCCAAGAGTCAATTATTAAACTAAACTCAAAACATATTAATTATGAAATCAAAACTTAACTCCAAACTGAAATTCTAAGCATAGGAAAAATCACAAATTGAAAACTTGCAATCAACCTTTCATTCAAATCATGAATATAATGAAAAACATAACTTAAAAACGTACATAAATTTAAAATTTTGAGATAACAAAATTGAGTGACACCCTCCTTTGCTCGCTCCTGACTTGAAAGGTAATGTATTTAGTATTTTGTCTTTTATGACGATAAGGAATTGTTTAGAGCCAAAAGATACAAACATCCGTATCAAGGATTTTTCAAATTTCCACTAATATGTAGGAACCAAACGCGTATAGGACACTAAAGAGAGTATTTTTAGTGTCCAACAGGCCTATGCAACGTTCCCGAGAACTGAGTTCATGGTTTGTCTAAAAATTCGCGGTGGCGCCATGTATGCAATAGTCCTGTTTACGTCACACATCAGTTGATAGTCTAACCTAATGTATATTAATATTTCATACAATTATGTATTATATATATGAGCAACCGTTCTGGATGACTACTCACTTGCATCGGTATCAATTTCTTCAGATTCAAATAATGACTCTGACCATGATATATTAATATTAAATTAAGATAACACTATAATTTATGTAATAATACAAACTTAATAAAATAAAATGATAATGAATTCTTGAATATTATAATAAAGAATAAATAGCAATATCGTTATTTAAATGCCTTTGTCCCTCCAATACAGATCTGTAGTACTGCGGCACTTCTATATCTAAATGTTCTGAATATTACTTGCTTGGTTACATCCTTTAAGACTTAGTATATCATGAATGAATCAATTTTCGCTACCGTGAGCCCAGCCTTATTCGATAAGTGTTAAAATACGTTTCAAGTAGTGATAATTTAGTTGTAGATGGGGAATTAGTAGTTGCTCGTGAAACATTAGGAACCCCTAACCACTTTTTCATACATAATTCAAAATGCTATATTATTTAGATCGGTTGGATTACATAAACTCGTTGGTTATTTGAAATGTATATTCCGGAACATGATAATATGAAAAAAATATCACTTAAGGATCAAATAATATATTATTAATTTCCAAAATAAATGTAAAACTATAAATTAAAATAAATTTAATATATAAATAATAATTTAAATTATTAATTAATTTATAATATTCTATATAAAGAAACAATAATTTCTAGATAACGAAACAAAATATTTAAAAAAAATTTATGGAAATGATTAATTATTTATGATAAATTTTTAGTATTATTTCTTAATCATAATTATTCTTATTAATTTCTAAATCCTATTAACATTATAAATAAATATATATTCGTCTGCTAGATTGTAAGTATTAACCAGCTCTTTATAATACTCTTTATACTTTTCATTCTTACACTATTTCTAATATTATGTACTGAGTTTCACACAGCGAACTTTGATTGGGCTCTGTTCGAGGAACTTTTGAAGCTTGAATTTGAAAGTCTCAACAATCAAGACTCAATTTCTATCAATGTTTCAATCTGTCGGCTTTTCTAACCTCATTATTCATCTGAGATTGGATGCCTTTTGATAAATAAAATTCTCCTCCCCCCTTGAGGCAAAGATATTATTCAAACATAAATCCTTTTTTACTGGCCGAAATTTAAAATTAGTAAATCATCAAACTAATTGTCAAATCGGATCGACAATCATACCTCAGACTCTGCATGATGAACTGGGCAAAAAGATCGAGAACGGAGAATCAAACCTCACCATCCGATACATAGCGAATATACCCCAAATTGTAATGCGAAAAAACGACTAGCTAGGGAATCTTCCTTTACCAAGAACTGTACAATATTTTATCAAAATGTCCGCGGACTACGAACAAAAATCGATATACTCAAAAACTTCAATGCAATTCAATGTAATTTCAACATTATTATACTCGTCGAGACCTGGTTACATGACGGTATTTCCGATAACGAGCGAGGCTTATACTCTTATGATATTTTTCGATGTGACCGACCGAAATCGTCGAGGAGGAGGTGTTCTTATAGCCATCGATCGTCGTTTGGGTGCGCAGCGTCTTGCGATTGAATTGCGTGATTTTGACATTGGTGCTGCGAAATTATCCATCGATAATATAACTTACATCGTTTGTGTAATCTACATCCCCCCCCCCCAGTCGCCGGTTCTACACTACACATCATTATTGAATCTGATTGATGTCATCGTTACACATCCCTGCAAACTGTTTTTATTGGGAGACTTTAATTTACCAACAATTAAGTGGCACTTGAAAGATGATTTGACCATTATTACGACAAACTCACAAACCTTAAATAGCATCTTTTCAGCAGCCTCCGAATTATCCAAATTTGCAAATGATTTCAACCTATTCCAAAATAATAATATTCCTAACTATAACGATAACTATCTCGATTTATGTTTTTCATCATTTCGTCACATTCCTATTCATATTGAATCTGACTATTACCTCCCGATTGACAATTACCATCCCCCCCTTGTCGTTCGAATTTCAAGTATCTGTTTCCTTGATACACCAACAACGCGTGAACATAAACAATTGGTATTATGATTTCAAACATGCAAGTTATGATGAAATTAACACTACATTACAATCAATGAATTGGGAATTGTTGTCTAATCCTGATATTGACGCATGTACCTCAGCTTTTTATGATTCAATCTGGTCAATAATTGATTATTATATCCCTAAGACACAAATCAGCAAATCTGATACTTTCCCAGTTTGGTTCGATA
>JABFQC010006355.1:0-10843 GCA_022817085.1 Psilanteris sp. ZL-2020 | reverse complement strand
CCTCAACATTATTTAAGTATTTATAAATAACTGAGTTTTTGAATCGGAGCATGTGTCTGTAAAAATCCATTCAAATAATATGGATTCGACCATAAGAACATATCATTGAGTCCATTGAAATATTTTTCAATATCACCAAGGACACCGTGAATCGAAGTAAACAATAATTATTTATTCATCCTCTTCTTCTTCCTCAACGTGCGCTACATCGGTTTCTTCTTGGTCGATGATATCAGCTTCTTCCACTAACAAAGCTTCATTTTCGCTAGCCTCTAATTCGTCTTCAAGTTCAGCATGCTCAGTTTCCGTGATAAATTGCTCTTCGTCGTGAATGGCGAATTGTTCATCTCGATCAAAGTTTTCACCACTTTCAACGACTGCAAATTGCTCAATATTCTGCTCGCCAGTTTGTTCTGTAAATTCTCCCGCACTGCGTTCAGCGTTTTGATTTTCAATGACATCTTCATCTTCGTTATAATTTTGTTCGTCAATCTATAGAAGTATAATTATTATAATGAAAAAAGTTCAAAAAGCGGGTTATTTATTTATTTAAATTCATTATTACTATATCGTTATAATTGAGAATATAATTATAAAGATGAAATCTTTATATTAATCGACCCATTTAACGGACAATTTTTATCATGTGTCATGATAGCCATAGATTGTGGTTTTTATTAGGAACACCTATATGTGTTTTCTTTATTAGGACAAATGAGTGCTTTGTAAAATAAAATGAATAAATAAATAAAATAAATCTGTAGCTATCATGACACAGACATTGTCTGATAAATTGGTCGAAAATTGCATCTTTATAATTATTAAATATATACAGACGTTAATGTGTAAATTCAAATTAAGAATATAAATTCGTTTCAAACAAAATGCGTTTCTGATTCCTCACCTGAGGAACGTTAGGTTCCTCTTCGTTTTCATGGACCGGCAATTCACGCACGACTTCTTCCTCAACGTGCACCTGGTCCACAGTAGCCGATATCGAAATATCATCGTTTACATAGTCATCAACAACTTTATCAACCTCTTCCTGTTTTCTGATTTCATCCACCTCTTTGTTTTGAATACGTTCTTCTTCTTCGGCTAACGTGGCCGCTATGGCATCAGCGTATATTCTACGCAAATTAAGTAAACGCCTATATCGTGGAAGCAAAAAAAACTATAAAGATTCGTTTTGAGAAGATGTTAAATTCAAACAAGTAAGGAACACTCAATGATGTTTACTTGCAGGACAATCGTCAGAACGAATCTTCAATGGTAGTGTGGAGGGATGCATAATTTCGTAACAACTGGTTAATCTTCACCTTAGAGAACACTTTCCAGTGGATTAGTTAATACTTTTACAATGAAGTGTAATATTTTAATAACAATCGTCATGAATCAGAAATTTTCTATCTTTATTCTCACACAGAAAAGTAAATAAACATGAAAGATTATGTAGGAAATAAGAAATAAATTATTTAAAAAATAATTCTGATTACTACAGATCAAATAAATTTTCAGGTAGTAATATTAGATAAATCAACCCAGAATAAATCCTCCTTTCCTATCATAAATTTACATTATTTATGTTTGTTTATGTTTCGTGTGAAAATACACGTTGGAAAGGTCTGCTACATTAATCGTCGATAAATTAATTGACGACAAGTTAAAGTTAATGCAATGTATCAGTTTTATTTGTATTAATTACGAATAAACCTGACTGCAAATATTATTCACGTAATTATTTGACACATTTTTAGGGACAAAGTAGACTGTGATATATACAAATAAACTGTGATATTATATACCTCTCCTCGGCTTCTATTTTTTCTTGTTCTATACGCGCAGCTTCGGCTTTGGCTTCTTCCATTTTTCTTATAGCTTCTAATCTTTCTTGTTCAATAATTTCAGCTCGACGCCGTTCCGCGGCAGCTTTCTCCATAGCCAACCTTGCTTCTTCCGCTTCTTTCTCCAACCTGAGACGCTCCTCTTCGGCTGCTTTCAATCTCTCTTCTTCTAGCCTGAGTAACAAAGTCTGTCTTGGGTGCACAAATTTAACAAAATTATTCAATCGCCCCTTCGAAAAATACATATTTTCAATCAAAACCGTGCAGCTCGCCTCACCTAATTCAGTCAGTGGCTAGTTCATTTCATGTGCTTTCTCACAAGCGTAATTCATAATTACAATAATTAGTTACGAATTAGGAAACCAAAGAATTGTTTTCAACATTTACAGGTGTTTAGGGTACGGTTGTTGAAAATGTTTATTTTGGAAGGTACGCGCGTATACCGAACAAATTTCTATACATACAAATTTGTAGTGCTAATTAATTGCAGTTCAAAACATTTACAAATTATTAAGACTCCGCATAGAAATTGTTTCACTGTGCTTTTACATGCTATCATTTTACAGAATACAATATTTTTGTGTTTGCAATACGTAATGATTGTTTACCTGGCTTCTTCAGCTTGTCGTGCCAAGAATTCTTCAGCTCTTCTCAATGCTTCCTCGTCTAATCTTTTTCTGACTGTAAGGTAGATCGTAAAATTAATTTAACGTTACTTTGGTTTTGGTTAAAAGCATAAAATTTCAGTATATCGTATTGATTCGGTCGTACTACTGTTTATTCACATATAGGCTTAGGTTGCACAAACATATAACGTTTACAGGCAAAAACATTTAACAATGCAAAATCTATTGAACTGCACGATCGACAGAACTTCCTCACCTTCCTCCTCTTTTTGTTTTTCTTTTTCTTTAAGTTTCTTATCCTTTTTTTCCTTCTTTTTTTCAACCACTGCTTCATCCACGCTTTGATCAATAACCTGTGGCTCAACTTCCACAGGGATGACTTCAGCTTCCGGTTCTGGTTCTATTACAGGTTCTGTTTTCGGTTCAGGTTCTACTACAGGTTCTACTACTACATACATATATTTAATACGTACAATCAAGAGATGAACAACGTAAATACACCAAATGCTTACCTTTCTTTGGTCTTTGTACAGGTGGGGAAGCTGCCAAAGCTCGAGCTAAAATAGTGTTTATACAATACGTCAATTATTTTATAAATATATATTCAATGATTCGATTTCCATTCAAACTACGTTTTCATCAGCCAGTCGTTGAATATGATTTATGTATGTGTGATCACGTATCGACTTGTTTAATAAATTTTGATTTAATTAAAAGCATAACTAAATATAAATAATGCGCTAAATATTTATGAATATATATATACGCATGTATCGAATTTTATTATTTTCATTTGTTTCGTTGGAGTAAATGCAACAAAATGTTTATTATATTTAAATAATAATGATACAAAAAAGATTACTTTGATTTAACAGTTTAATTATATCAGTTAAATAATTATTAAAGTGTAGTATATATGTGAGATTAATGTTGTACTAACCCTTTCTCTTTTCTCGATCAGTCAGTGGCAATTCGGGTGCTGAGGGAACATAGAACATAGTTGTACAAATATTATGTTATTCTTTATTATGACATTTATTAAGTTTTAATACACAATGCCGATTAATTGAATACATACGAACATTCATTATTATGAAAGAAAAAAAAATGTATTATATTAATTTCAGTTATTTGATACAATGATGTGTGTAATCTTTTCATTAATTTTATGATTGAATTGTGTTCAATAGAATTACGTTTGAATAAAAGTTGAATGTAATTAATATCATGGTTTCATTTATAAACTTTACTTAATTATCAAATTAATATTTATCAAATATAGTATAATTTTTTTACATTCTTCTTCTGCAATAATTATTTTGATCAAAATGGAATAACAAATAATCGTCTTTAGAAAATAAAGCGCATGCAAAAATACATTGAACATTTGCAAAGCTTAAAGGAAACCACCAAAACTATTACTTGAAAGTTATTGTAAAAGAATGAGATGGAAACGTGAATACAAGACATTATTTATGTATTCGTTCACTGATGAACAATTACAAGGCATGTACGATGAGCCGATTCTTTATGAGCAATTTGTTAGATTAATAGTTGACGATGCTAACTGAACTTTCTATTAAATTATTTGCTTTAATTTAGATAAGATGAAATGTTTGAAAATTACTACGCCCCAGCGATTTTATTTTATATTATTATTATTATTATTATAAATTGTTCATATTAGATACACCTTTTTCGAAAATGATTTTTTCTCTTGGAACTAAGAGACGATCAAATAAATATAATGAAATATTTATCGAAAAAATGATTTTCGAAGCAATTAGTAAAAAACCTGCTTACCTCAAATTCTAATTTTATAGCTTCCTAATCGTCTACATTTATTGAATTCAATGACATTACTTAATTTGTGTTATTTATTAAACTTGAACTATTACACAATTATTCTAAGTCATTCCGAATTAATGGTTATAAGTTAATTGATATGTGCAGTGAAAAATATTTGACAACACTGACAATTTAAATTGCAATATTATTGAAGTTTATTGTGTTGTTTATATCATGTTACAATATCAGGCTTGAATTAACGAGTACGTGAAAATTTAAGTTTTTTCAAATTTTATTCTACTTTTACGTGGCAAACAAATTAATGGTAAAAGTAAAATAAAATTGTGAGCGATGCACTTGAGTGTAGAAAAATATACGTCGGTTTAGATTCGAATAATATTATTTAATTGACGAATAAAAATGATATATTATTCCTCCAATTCGGCGGGGGCGTCTTCTTCCTCTTCTTTAATTTTCTTTTTAGGCTCTTGGTACAGCTCTGGAACGCGATCCCTCCACCCCTTGCCTGAAATAATCAAAAGCGTCTCGTTCTATTGCTTTTGATCGCGATTTCGAAATTAACGCTTGTCGCTCGTGTAGTTTATATTTGTCTATTGTTTATTCTGTTTCAGATTTGCTTCTGCACGGTTCCATCTGTATTCACATTTGTCTAAAAATAGTGTTCGTCCAAAACGAAAACGAAACGGAAAACTTAAAAAAGGTAACCAAATAATAAAGACAGGACATAAAGAAAATACACGGCATTCACAAAAAGTATGCAAAATAGATTGCGAAAGTAAAAAAATGTGTGCTTAACGGCGTCTTGGGGCCGTCTTCCAAAAATTTATCGCAGCCATAATTCGAAGTCATTTCATACATTCAACACTTTGTATATATTCATCTTTCAATAATCTCGTTACGTTTATATTGTTTGCGTTAGTCTTGTATGAAACACTTGTGTTGTATGGGAAGCGACAAATAAATTGTAGATAAAAATACGACAAAACAACGATTTGGTATCATGCTGTACATAGGAACATTCCGCATTAATAATCGACTCGAAAAATAGCGACATGAGTTAGTGTCATGTGAGACAAATAATGTGGAATATGTGAATTTGCGATTTTTCGTAATATACTTGCATAAACAATATACGCGGACGCGTGCACGTAGAAAAAATGTTACATTATAAAGTACAATACACTCTTAAAAAGCTTCATTTCAGGCAAACTATATTCACTTGAAAGAAGTCAAAACTGACTCGAAGGAAGTCAAAATCACTTTCTTCAAGTGAACATTTTTAAGAGTGTACTTATAGCTTTATATAAGGATATCCTGATTAGTATTATGGAAATTACTATACTTTATGGAAATTTGTCGTATAAAATATACCTAATTTGTCTAGAAGATATACACGGACAGAAAGAAACACCAATATTTATATTACAGGAATATTAAATTTTAATAAACTGAATGCTAATTGGTAGAATGCTGTCAGATTTGATAAACTGGTTTATGTTTTTTGACAAATAAATGTAGAACAATGTAAAGTTAATTGATAATAATAAAATTCACTTTGATTATTTTTTTTCAATAAATCACATTATAATTAATTAATCTAGAACGACAAATATATATTTTTTCATCAACTTTTTGTTAACTACATTCATTTTATGTTCGAATGTTTAAAGTTGACAATCTGTTTTGATAAATTTGAACAAACAGTTGTACAACCTTTGGTGAATTGAATAAGAAACACGAGGATGTTAAATTTTAGTAAACCGATTGTTAAATTATAATCAAAGATTCATACTATTCGATCTACTAAAAACTACGGCTTTTTGACGAATTACAAATATAATACCAAATTGGTCAACTTTTTACTAAAAATTGATAAATTTTTCTCTCGGTGTAGTGTATAATAATTTCCGAAACATTTGTTTCCATATTCAATCATTAAGTGCCTTAATGTATAGTCATTTTTAACGTAACATTTTTGCTGCGCGTACAAAAATGGCGTTTTTCCAATCCGTATTGTAAGGATATTCCTCTTTATTTGCCACAAGATGGACATAAACGTGTATACTAAACAGTCAAAGTATCTAATTGACGACAAATGTTAATTATATATATATATATATATCACTAAGTTCTAAGAGTCTAAAATAGACATTTAACTTGCATACTTGTTTTGGTATTCTGTTGTTTTAATAATTGCTTCGAGTACTCACTAGCATTCTCAGCAGCCTGGCGATTTTTCAGGTAAAAACTCAACAGCTTGACATCGCTCTTCACGTCACCGGGGACTAATTCCGCAACTGTATAATACGGTCTTCGACGGGACTGAGGTTTGCCGCCGACGTATTTGACGCACGCCAAAGTTCCGTCTCCCATATGACGTAATTCCGGCGTTAAATACCATGACATGTCGTCGATTACTTTCTTCTCGTTATTTCTCGCGCTCAGAAGTCGCCTAACATAATCGTCGTTTCGCATACGTTCTGGAATTATCATTTCTGCGTAGTCGCTATAATAAAGTACACGTTTATTCATGTAAATTGCGAAATCATTAATTACACTTATATTGAACGGTTTTCACAATACCAAACCTCGCGTTTAATCGATTGCTCATTCAGATTCGAAATAAGTTTGCTTGGCTTTAATCATCGTCGGCTTGAAATAAGCTTCGCGTTTTTTTTGGACAAAAATAATGTATGTTTTACGTAATTACAAATGGTTTACCTCGGCGATGGTCTGGGGATAAAAACGTGGATTCGACGAAGGAGGGAATTTGCTCGTGCTCTAATATCTCTGGCTTCATCATCAAATCCCTGCAAAATGATCACGCACAAAATAATTGTAATAGATATCTCGCTGTGTATAAATTAGAATTCATTTTTGCCGCTTTGCAATTAATTATACTTGTTTGTGAAAAATATTATAAAAGCACCAAGTGTTTATTTGTATTTCAAAGGACTTTCTATTGTGCAAAAGTTGCAGCGACGCGTCACCGGTTAATTTGATCTAAATCTGTTAAATTATGGGAATGCATAACTGTGCGAAATTGGGCTATAAGCCATTAATCAAATTAAACTTGGCGATTCTTTGAAAGGTCAGGATAATTATTATCAACGATTAGTAACTTGGAATGGTTATATCATTACAAAACTGTATATATTTAATGTTACGCATGGGTTTAAATTTGGCCGAAATTTGTGTCCTGTATAAGCTTGCGAGATAATATATATAGTAACAAACAAAACTCGACCTTAAAACTTACGATGCTGTCCTTAGAATTAAGGAAATGTTCAGTGTAAGATACAGTTGATGGCCTAAGTCGATCACGTATTCTATTAAGTTCCGCCCTTATAACGCTAGGTCTAATCCGCGTGTGAATTCTAATCGGCATTGGCACGACCGTATGATAAATAGTGTTGACTGGTGTATGTATCACCGCCACAATTCTTTTGTGAGCGATGTACGGCATGGGTGGATGCCATGGTCTCACCTAAAGAGTTATTCATTTTGACAAGACTTATCACAATCATTGTTTTAGCATTATTAAGCGAAGCGGTTTGAGTTCGGAGTCAATTCGAGCAACACCAATCAGCATTATTCGGAAACATCCATGAGAAAGCCTTTATGAAGTTTAAAATAATGGATCGACTTAAGCTTTGAATAATAGGAGATGATGTGGAAATAAATAAAAGCGATGACGTACGCGAGTTGTCTTGAAAACGATATAAAAAGAAAGTTACGAAATTATTGACTTGTTTATGAATTGTTATAAACATTGTCATCACTGAGAATAAGTTTGCAATATTTATTTTGAAAATGGTTTGCGGTTGGAGCGATGTGTGTTAATCGGTTCAAAGTACTTAGCTGGCCAGAAATGTTACGATATGAGGTTATTATTAGCATTTGAGATTTCTGGCAAATACGTCCAAGAAGCAGAAGTTTAGTCGCAATATCGAATCCAGTGCACGCTCTTTTAAAAACTATATTAGAAACTAAATTAATATTAGACGAATTAATGCTTCTAAAATTGCACCACGTTCGGTACAGCATCCGATTTTTGCGTTTCCCAAGAAGAATGTAATTGAGGCCCGATAGGCAAATGAAGGAAACGGATTCGGAAATATCTCTACGTCTGAAATACATGCATAATTTGTATCGCACCTTCACTGACCTGTAAGGTTGAATAGGTCGGAATATAAGACGTATACGATGGTATATAACTTGGAAGACTCTGCATCGTTGTACCAGCGTTCAGTTGTTTACAGTGTCATATTTAAAGAGCGATGATTTTAGATGAAACCCGGCGGCGGCGAGGGACGAGGAGTCACATGGGAGTCACGATTGATAGAAACAAGAATATTTCGTTAGATTATTTATTCGTGCTGCGTTGAAGCTACGAGTAATTGACAATTGACAAGTAATTCGAGTCATTCGACATTTCAAGCGAGGCAACATCAAGCTAACGTGGATAATGGATTTTTGTTTTACTTTTTTGTTTTTTTTTTCCAATTGAAAAATTTAGTCATTAACCGAGGCGATCTTTTAATTCCAATTGTATATATATAATATATATATATACCAAAGTGTACTTGATTTCCGAGATGTCATATGCTGCTGCAAAGAAAAGCTGAACCAATCAAAATGCAAACGAAATGCGCCGATGCTTGTTGCTCGCGGATTTGAAACTGATCGTTGATTAACTTTCTAGCAAACAGCGGTCATTATTATGGTCGCAGTTATGTTGTCTGCGATTAGTGTCATAAAACAGTACATGCAATCTACGGAATTAAAATGCTGCTTGTTACTCAGACACGTGTTGTCACGGTTCCGTACGTATGTGAATAAGTGATTGGAACGATAGGAGGACAAACAAGACCGATAGATAGATTGTAATAATTGAAAACAGCGGTCTTCGATTCAACGATAGCCGTATTCATGATTTATGCAAATTACCGGCGAATGTTGATTCTAGAATCTGTTCCATCGCGCGGATTACGGAGCTTGGCGGGTTTAGATATGGGTTTTATCGAATATACGTAACTTTTGCGTCAGTGATAATTTATATTTCAAATTATTTATCATATCTCATTGGTAACATTAACAATTTGAAATTAATAATTTTTGAATTGATTACGTTGTAATTGCTATTGAATGGTTTTGTTTTGATTTAACTCTTAGCATACGCATTTAAAATGTTTAAAAAATGTATATATATATATATTTATATATACATGTATAATGTGAAATTTAATTTACAACGGCGTTTAGAAAAAGCACAAATTTAAACGACTATCAATTATCTGCCGAACAATATTCAAACACGCACATTTATGTATATAAGATTAGTTTAACGACAATTCAAGTATATCTAAATTTTAATTCCCTACTTGACTAATCCCTATATAGTAATATCAATGAAAATAACTCGCGTTTTAAAAATCAGGCAAAACTAATTCAACCATTAAACAAAACATAAAATTGTCTTAATCCGAACAGATTCCCTGCATCCCAGGATGTTGATTTGGCGGGAGTGCGAGATTGGCAGGATCTAGATGCGGTAGGAATAATGACGGTAGGAGGTGCCACCAGGAAGGCGCCCGGAAGAGTGGGTCTCGTAGGAGGAGCGGTAACTTCCGGGACCGCCGCCGGACGAAGTCCTCGAAGATCGCTCGGTCGAATATGACCCGTACGGGCCGCTTTCTCTCTTGACAACGTTTTCCGTGGAATAAGTCGAACGTTGAGGACGATGATATGGATCGCTAGATGAGGAGCTCGATGAGCTGGTATTCGTGTAAGAATAGCTGTACTGTTCTTGAGCGGATCGCACTCCTGATTCCGGATAGTCACGGACGACGTAGTGTCGAGGTGTCTAGGAGTCGGAGTTAAATTAAGTCAGCATATTGGTTTCACTTATTGTTTCAGAAACCACGATTTCATTTATAAAATCGTTCGCGTCAGTACCTTCGACCGATTGCACAGTGATTAATTATTAAGCAGTTTAAGACAGTTTAAGTTTTGATGATTCTTATTTTCAAGTGCTTTATTAATTGTCAACGAACTGTCCGTCTTTTGAATTGAACGTTGGTTAGTGAAAGAGCGTCATTGGTCAATTTGGATTTCGTCGTTTGCGTCCGATGCATCCGTCGCGTAGCTGAATTTTGATTACACGCACTGTCCGAGTCGTGGCGCAAAATAATAAGTCGTTTAATTTGCGTATGAATCATGTAATTCCGCGAGACCGTAAACAAGCGCATACGCGATGCCGCTCGATATTCAACTAATCAATGAATCCAAATTACAACAATAACTGTGTTACTTGATAAGAGTTTAATCCGCAAAAGATGTAATGATTCGCGTAAACATTTCATAATTTTTCAAAAGCAATTCGTAGAGACGTGCAGTGAGCCAATTCTAACGTATGTATAGTGATGTATGCATTAATAAAGTCTTCCCGACGAGATATTCAGGGCACTTGGGTGTTGAGCAACATTCGTCTCTTGCCAAGATAGGACGTGGTCTAACGTGGCGTGCAGGTGCAGAGATGTTCGTTTATTCAATGTGCAGCTC